>CM059814.1:13232185-13434685 GCA_030435695.1 Brachymystax lenok tsinlingensis
AATTTGAACGTCTGTGAAACTTCCAGTGCCCTAACCCATCTGGACAAGAGGAATACTTATGTAAGAATGCTGTTCATCGACTACAGCTCAGCATTTAACACCATAGTTCCCTCCAAGCTTGTCATTAAGCTCGAGACCCTAGGTCTCGACCCAGCCCTGTGCAACTGGGTCCTGGACTTCCTGACGGGCCAGCCCCAGGTGGTGAGGGTAGGAAACAACATCTCCACCCCGCTGATCCTCAACACTGGGGCCCCACAAGGGTGCGTTCTCAGCCCTCTCCTGTACTCCCTGTTTACCCATGACTGCATTGCCAAGCACGCATCCAACTCAATCATCAAGTTTGCTGACGACACTACAGTGGTAGGCTTGGTTACCAACAACGACGAGACGGCCTACAGGGAGGAGGTGAGGGCCCTCGGAGTGTGGTGTCAGGAAAATAACCTCTCACTCAATGTCAACAAAACAAAGGAGATGATCGTGGACTTCAGGAAACAGGAGAGGGAGCACCCCCCTATCCACATCGAGGGGACAGTAGTGGAGAAGGTGGAAAGTTTTAAGTTCCTCGGCGTACACATCACGGACAAACTGAATTGGTCCACCCACACAGACAGCGTGGTGAAGGAGGCGCAACAGCGCCTCTTCAACCTCAGGAGGCTGAAGAAATTCGTCTTGTCACCAAAATCACTCACAAACTTTTACAGATGCACAATCGAGAGCATCCTGTCGGGCTGTATCACCGCCTGGTACGGCAACTGCTCCGCCCACAACCGTAAGGCTCTCCAGAGGGTAGTGAGGACTGCACAACGCATCACAGGGGGTAAACTACCTGCCCTTCAGGACACCTACACCACCCGATGTCACAGGAAGGCCAAAAAGATCATCAAGGACAACAACCACCCAAGCCACTGCCTGTTCACCCCGCTATCATCCAGAAGGCGAGGTCAGTACAGGTGCATCAAAGCTGGGACCGAGAGACTGAAAAACAGCTTCTACCTCAAGGCCATCAGACTGTTAAACAGCCATCACTAACATTGAGTGGCTGCTGCCATCATACTGACTTAAATCTCTAGCCACTTTAAACATAGGAATTGGATGTAACAATGTATCACTAGCCACTTTAAACAATTTTGTATATAATGTTTACGTATCCGACATACTCATATCAAATGTATACACTGTACTTTAGAGTACAGTGTATACATTTGATATGAGTATGTTGGATACGTAAACATTATATACAAAATTGTTTAAAGTGGCTAGTGATACATTGTTACATCCAATTCCTATGTTTAAAGTGGCTAGTGATACATTATTTCATCCAATTATAATTATTAAAGTGGCTAGAGATTTGGGTCGATGGCCGAACGGCATAGGCAAGATTCAGTAGATGGTTTAGACTCTACATCTGCTAACCATGTGTATGTGACAAATAAAAGTTGATTTGATTTGATTTGCACATTTACTGTGAACATTGAATCTGTACCAGCTTTAAGTTACAGTTATAACAGTGGCCATGTAGGCAGGCTACTGTGGCTATTTGATCATATTGTAGGCCTGCCAGAGTGGCCTACCATCAAAAACAATGGAGAAAATGCATCCCATAATATTTAACATGGAAATAGCTGTTCTATTATTCAGCCTACAGTAGCAGCCAATGTGTGGTGTTCAATGTAGGCCTACATTCCACGGGACCTTTGACAAAAAAAAACATGTAGGGCTTGACATTAACCTGTTTATCCACTTGTCGTTCAGACAAGGAGGTGACTGAAAATGTTGTGTTGTTTGATGCAAGAAACCACTTTACAAAATAAAAAGCATTATTATTCCCATACCATTATTACAGAAAATCAGACAAATTATGCTACCCTCTGCCTATTGGCTACTTAGCTTATTCAAGCCTGTCTTAAAATACAACACAAAAAAAAGCTCTTTACCTGACTCCTTTTTCAAAGTTGCCTATGAATGTACACATTTTGTGCTCTTGTAGGAAGCAATCAGTCCTCTATTGCTGGCTACAAATGATCTATAACTGGGCTAATAACTCACTAACTAGCAAAGGATATGAACACAATGTGCACATGCAGCTCTCGCTTTGATCTCAAAACAAGTGCATCTACTCATGACCGCTCATGTTGTAAACACAGTCCAGTTCAAAGTAAATGGCACAGATCCATACATGTATACGACAATTGTCTATTTGCATATAGGCCTACTGCAGCTCTGATTGTTCCTACAATCACCGGTCTATGTAGAGTATGGGCTGAGTAGTGTGTGTCAATGCAATAGAATCCTACTCAGATGCATTCTGCCTACAACAAAAGCTCTTGCATAGTTCGTTTTGTTTCGGTATGTTGCATTGAAAGTGGATAATATTGTGTTGATTCGATCACAATTGCCACAGTGAAGGGAAACGTTGATAGTGTTAACAGGGAAAGCTGGTCACCAAACTTTTCTGAGTCAAGATCACTTTGAGTCTACCGCTCAGAATTCTTTTTTAACATGACTTAAAAAAACGTAAGCCTGTGCAACATGAACCAATTAAAAACATTTCTGTAGCAATGAGGTTTGTGCAGTAAGCTATAGGCCCAATACATTATCACCGCATATTGGCTTTGCTTGAATTGCCCTGTCAATGCATTGTTGTTTGGGCCATTTTTTTAAATTGTATAAAAAAAAATGGGAGTAGGCTGTATGATCACACCAATAATAGATCCGTTGTTTTATTGCGTGTGAGGCACAGCTGAGGGAGCAAACATTTAAATAATTTGCTTTTTATTTTTATTTTACTGGGCTGATGGTGCCTGCATCTGAAGGTCAGTCTCAGCGGAGGGAGAGAGCAGCAGACAGTGGGTCCGCCTCTCAACATCCCTCCGCTCTCCCTTTCCTCCACTGACCAAAAAGGGACACCGTCTTCCAGGTGATGGGGAAACTCGAGTCGCACCGCATTATTTCTGCCTCATGCACAAATTCATGTGACTCCTATGAACAGTGAAAGTGAAATATTATTCGATATTAAGAAAGACCCAAGCCACTAATAATAACAAGAACGCAAGCCTATAAATACACTTTCCTACTCATTCATTAGTGCTGCTCTGCTTGTTGTAGCGCTGAGTGGAAAAAGGAAGAACGCACATTTTATGGTTTGTAAAAGTGTTGAATAGTGTTGACAGTGCTGAGGAAGAACTTAAACATGAACTCACTCATAAAAACAGCAGCTCTTCGCTGTATTCGTTGGCAGCCTCTCTAGTCATGGTTTAAGATGTTTTGAAATCTCACAATATCAACTTTGCTGTAGCTTTCTTTTATGCCTGCTACGTTACTGCAGACTCGGTCGTCTGAGCCACCCGATTGGCCAATGGTACGACTAAAGTGCACTTGATTTGCTCTCTGGGCCTGCCGGGAAGGCAGAGGATTGTACCTTCAGACACAGGAAAATTATTCAAATTGGCAACAGTTCGGCTACCCGGTGCTCTGAAAAGTTCAGTCCCTGGGGAGCTGCGCGGCAGTCTTGGGGATGCACCAACGCAGCTTAGAGGGAACATTGCTCATATGAACATATATGGGAACTCCTTCAAGACTGCTGGAAAAGCATTCCAGGTGAAGCTGGTTGAGAGAATGCCAAGTGTGCAAAGCTGTCAAGGCAAAGGGTGGCTATTTAGAAAAATCTCAAATCTCAAATATATTTTGATTTGTTTAACACTTTTTTGTTACTACATGATTCCATATGTGTTATTCCATAGTTGTGATGTCTTCACTATTATTCTACAATGTAGAAAATAGTAAAAATAAAGAAAAACCTTTGAATGAGTGGGTGTGTCAAAACATTTGACTGGTGCTGTATACAACACTTATATGACAATCTTCAACACACATTATGTACATTAGAGCATGCAAATGGACATCTGTATAGACCTTGTCATTTAAATAGATATACAGTATATATGTCATCTTACTGTAGCTATGTTTACGTGATGACTATCAACTTATATGGACACAGTGCTGGCTGGATCTGTAGCAGGGGAAGTTTCCAGCCAGGCCGCCCGTGATACAAGTCCGTATTCAACGTCCATCCATGTCTGAGGACGTCTGGATATGACGTGGAAACCGGACCCTAGGGGCAACAGTGAGCGCTGTAGGTTTAGGTTTCGCTAGGGCGTTGTGGACGGGGATGACGGATAGACGTAAGCATCTGCCAGCTATATACATTTTTGTTTTAAGCCTATCCCAAACCATAACCCTCACCTTAACCATTTAGAGCTAATGCCTAACCTTAACAATTTGGAGTTAATGCCTGAACTGAACTTAAACACTTGTGTCTTAAACTTAAACACTTGTTAAATTTGACCTTTAAGAAACATGGATGAACGTCTAATTGTGACGTGAGACTGTGAGAGCTGGTAGGAAGTTTCAGTTGGAAATACTGAGGTCTGGACACACATAGGTGTTGAGACATTTCAGACTGTTTCAACCATGAGGTATTTCAATGTGTGTGTGTGTGTGTGTGTGTGTGTGTGTGTGTGTGTGTGTGTGTGTGTGTGTGTGTGTGTGTGTGTGTGTGTGTGTGTGTGTGTGTGTGTGTGTGTGTGTGTGTGTGTGTGTGTGTGTGTGTGTGTGTGTGTGTGTGTGTGTGTGAACCACAGATGGAGGATCAGAGAGGATGCTCATATAGTACCTCTTAATCACAGGATTAAAACTGTACAACAGCTGCACTCACGCGCGCGCACACACACATCACCTCTTTTCTTATACAACCACACCATTAGTGTTCCATGCCACCACAAATAGTGTGTGCGTGCATGCGTGCGCGCATGTGTGTCATTAAACTAAAGAGGGAGTGTATTCCAACCCTCCCAGATCACTAGAACTCAATCCCACTGTAGCTGCGTGGGCCAATTCATTTAACGACGTCAATTAAACTAATGAAGTGTACAGATCTAATCAATAGCCATTGTAATGAGCAACATAAAGACTGTAGAAAACTATCAGAGAGAAAAAAGGACAGAGAAAAGAACAGCATCACACAAGAGAATAATGTTAGCTGGAATGTTCTCTATCTTCCATGGAATTATCCACAGCTAATTCTGAAAGAAACACAGACAAACAACCGAGGCAAGTTTAAGTCCACATCAGCTCTAGGACAGACAGCAGTAACCCGACACACACACTCCAGTGTAGCGTTTCTATACACACACAGTTCCGTACTCACAGCCCCTTGGGGGTCGGAACACCCCCATCCTGCTCTAGTAAACAGGCAACGGTCCCGCTCCTTCCCGGTAGAGTTTCCGGTGCAGTTCCTGGTAAGATCTCCGGTAAAGTTTTGGATCAGTAGACAACCTAGAGCCTTGAGTCTGGTCCTCAGTCCTCTAGTTAAAACACCAAGAGACACACACACTGCTTTGGCCTCAGTCATACCTAGCCACACACTGTCCTCTGGATAGCTGCGCACCGGATGTATGTGTGAGAGAGGTAGAGTGAGTGAAAGTTTAAGAGCATGTTGGAGTGTGTGCGAGGGGAGGTGTGTGATGTGACTCAGTCAGGGGAACACAAGATATCCAAACTGGGATCCCCCTTAAACCCGTCCTTAACCTCCTACCCTTAGTTTCCATCATGTGATCTGGAGATACACACACACACGTACTGTGAAGAATGCACAGGCGTACACACACACGCGCACACGCACACATACAACACACATATCCCTCCCTGTCAATGCAGTCAGCTGTGTTTCAGCCACTGAACAGTCTTCATTCACATCCTTATCTGCAATTATTCAACCTTTATCAACCGGTCATTAGAACTCTGTGTGTGTTGTTGTCTGGTCAGATTATTCTAGATCTCAAAGGGCCATCAGTCAAATGTAATATGATTCGGTCCCATAAGTCAGGGCCTGCCATACGCACGCGCACACACACACACACACACACACACACTCGCACACGCACACACACACACACACACACAAAAGAAGCGTGTCTCAGGATATGAGAGCGTAGCTGGGATTACAGGCAGCTGTTGTGCGAGGCCTATCACCTTCCCCGTGAGCGCAACCTCACTAATTGTCCCCACACAATAAGAACAATGAGTCCTGAGGTTCTTCAGGAAGGACAGACCTATACTAGTTCTAAAACACGCTTTTCTTTACTTGAACAGTGACACTAAGATCAGTAAAGATAGTACAGCCATTATTCTAGTGAATACAGTGTGTGGAGAATAGACTGATAAACACAGCACTACAACAGTGCTATGGTATTAATAGCGCTGGAGCTGGTCTGTGTGTGTTAAGCCACCCATGTCTGTGTGTGTGTGCGCATGCGTGTGTGTATGTGTGTGTGTGTGTGCGTGTGTGTGTGTCCGCATGTGTGTCTGCGTGTGAGAGTGTATTAGGCTCTAAGTCTCTGTGTGACGGTGGCTTCCATGGATTGCGAGAGAGGAATTCCAGGCAATCTGTGTCCCTAAGCCACTTATGCAACCTAATTAAGAGTGCACATACAAGAGAGTCCACAGAGGGCTGATTGAGGCGCATACTTGGGTATTGTCAGGTTAGCAGCATATAACACATCCGCTAGAGCTTAGGTCACCGTCTCAGATAACACACACACACAGACAGAGAAACACACACAAACACAGACACACACACACAAACACATATAAACACACACACAGACAGAGAAACACACACAGACACACACACACAAACACATATAAACACACACACAGACAGAGAAACACACACAAACACAGACACACAGACACAGACACAGACACAGACACAGACACACACACACACACACACACACACACACACACACAAACACATATAAACACACAAACACATATAAACACACACAGACAAACGCACACACACACAAACGCAGACACACACACACACAAACGCAGACACACACACAAACGTAGACACACACAAAAGCAGACACACACACACACACAAACACATATGAACACACACAAACAAACACACACACACACGCTGTCCTTAGGTAACTGTCCATGAGGCAACTGTCCATGAGGCACTCTACAGACCAGCCAGGCCACCCGTGATACAAGTCAGTATTTGACGTCCATCCATGTCTGAGGACGTCGGAATATGACGTGGAAACAGACCACATCTGCCTCAAGCATCTGCCTCTGAATCCAAAGGTTGCAGGTTCGAATCCAGCGGTAGAAAGTTGTGTTTGATATTTATGTTTTAAGCCTATCCCAAACCTTAACTATTCAGAGTTAATGCCTAAACTTAACCTCAAACACTGCGAAATTCGACTTTTGGAACAACTTCGAAATTTGACGTTTGAGAAACATGAATAAACGTCTAATTCTGACGTGACACTGTGAGAGCTGGTAACTACAGACAGTGATAGATTAACTAACAACCAATGCGAAGTGCAGAGAGAGAGAGGGCGAGAAAGAGAGATATTATTACGTATTGAGGAGGAGGGGCAGAGAGAAGACAGGACCGCATCATTTATTCAGGAACTGAATTGATCTAAATTAGAATTCCATCTCTGCCTGCTCGGCCACATTCCAGGGAGAGATAGAGATTAGAGGGGGAACCCCACAGTCTGTCTGTACACTGGTTCTATTCTTCTTAGTATTATCAGTCCGATCTCTCTCTCCTTCTTTCTCTACCTCTCTCTCTTTCTTTCTCTCTCCGCCTCTCTTTTTCTTTCTCTCTAGTTAAAGAAATCTCCTCGCTCTATCTACAGAGCAAGCCTCGTAATCACACACACACTCAGTATGAAAAAATGAAAAAGCAAACTCTATCCGTGTGTGTGTGGGTGTGTGTTGTCATAGGCCTACCTGTATATGGTTGTCTGATTGTCCTCTCCTCATGTCACACACACACACACACACACACACACACACACACACACACACACACACACACACACACACACACACACACACAGAAGACGGAGAGAAACACACACATTCAGGGACCACTAAGTTCGAAAATGGACAGAGAGAGGAACGCATAGGAGTCTAAAGACACACACCACACACGCAGTAGGAAGGCCTGCCCAGGAAGAGCCTACCGTTCCTGGTCACCGTGGTGATTAGAGCATGTCCTGTCCTTGCTTCCCTGTCAACCAGGAACAACAGACATCATTCCATAAATGTATGTAGTTCTGTATTATGTCATGTGTCATGTTCTGTGTGGACCCCAGGAAGAGTAGCTGCTGCTTTCACAACAGCTACTGGGGATCCTGATAAATACCAAATACCATTGAGGG
This sequence comes from Brachymystax lenok tsinlingensis, assembly GCA_030435695.1. Classification (NCBI taxonomy): domain Eukaryota; kingdom Metazoa; phylum Chordata; class Actinopteri; order Salmoniformes; family Salmonidae; genus Brachymystax; species Brachymystax lenok. The sequence continues at coordinate 13,240,435 of CM059814.1, forward strand.
TTTCCACTATGGCCAACGAACACACACGCACACACAGACACATACACACAGACACACACACACAGACACACAGACACACACACACAGACACATACACACAGACACACACACACAGACACATACACACAGACAAACACACACAGACACATACACACAGACACACACACACACACACAGACACACAGACAAACACACACAGACACATACACACAGACACACACACACAGACACACAGACACACACACACACACACACACACACACACACACACACACACGAGAAGATACAGCTTTCCAATAAATATAAACACAAAGTCAACACCCACGAAGATGCTCAAAATATTTAAACAGTATGTAAACACAATCCATTACTGCTGTGTGTGTGTTTCCTGGATGGGGCTCTGTGGGACAGGGGGATCCCAGGATGGGGCTCTGGGGACAGGGGGATCCCAGGATGGGGCTCTGGGGGACAGGGGGATCCCAGGATGGGGCTCTGGGGGACAGGGGGATCCCAGGGTGGGGCTCTGGGGGACAGGGGGATCCCAGGGTGGGGCTCTGGGGGACAGGGGGATCCCAGGGTGGGGCTCTGTTTAGCCTTTAGACCCTGACTTCCTATTGTGACCTCTTCTCTTTCCCTCCATCTGTCTCCTCCCTTATTTGCCCTCTCCTCTCTTCTGCCCCCTCCATCCCTCCTGTCTCTCTCTCATAACTCTCCTCCCTCTCTTTCTCCCCTCTCCCTCTCTTTCATCTCACTCCCTCTTCTCTCGAGAGATAGCGTCTGAGGAAAACTCCTGGACAACTCATCTGACCATGGCTGTGTGTGTATATGTGTGTGTGTGTATGTGTGTGTGTGTGCGTGTGTGTGATGTCATTGTTCCTAGAGAGTGTTCAGGACGTGTGGTGCCTGATACAGAGATTGCATCATCACTGTGTGACCTCACAATAACAATCCCACAATGCTTCACTGTCATAAAGGGCCCAATACCAACACTGTCCCAGAGTGTATGGAGCAACACACACCAATAGACACACTTAAAGACTTACACTCACCCAAGGGGGTCAATGAGCTAGTCCAGTGACCCTGCCCTTCAGAGGACTGAGATATTATCATCCTGACAGCGACCAGACGGGGGAGATCTCTCTCTCCCCCTCCCTCTCTCTCTCTCTCTCTCTCTCTCTCTCTCTCTCTCTCTCTCTCTCTCTCTCTGTCTCTCTCTCTAGCTTGACCTCACTCTTTCGTCTCGCTATGAATCAATATGGCCTCCTCCATAGCTATCTCTCCCTTTACCCCCCTCCTTTCTCCATCTCTTTCTCTTTCCCTCTCCCCCTCTCTCTCTCTCTCTCTCTCTCTCTCTGTCTCTCTCTCGCTCTCTCTCTCTCTGTATAGTGTTGCACAATGAAATCTCCAACGAAGAATAATATAGACAAAGAGAGAGTGAATTGCGTCATTTCCAAGGCAGTGATGATATGAGCAGGCATATAGTCTCACAACCTCTAAAACTCTGTTCACAGTCTCACAACCTCTAAAACTCTGTTCACAGTCTCACAACCTCTAAAACTGTTCACAGTCTCACAACCTCTAAAACTATGTTCACAGTCTCACAACCTCTAAAACTCTGTTCACAGTCTCACAACCTCTACACAGGGTCAAATAAAGAATATTTGAGATGTGAGTGATTTAGAAAGTGTGTGTGTAAGAGACAGTCTGTCTCAGTGGACAGCAGGTGGTGTGAAAGAGCTCTGGAGAGAGGAAAGATGCCCCTTGCGTGCGTCTGTGTGTGTGTCTGACTCTAGGGACAGTGGTAATGACTGCTCAGCTCTTTTCAGACGGCAGATCTATAAGCCATCTCCTCTGCATTTAAAAATCTATACACACATCTGGAAGAGAGAAGAAGAGACAGAGAGTGAGAGAGAGAGAGAGAGAGAGAGAGAGAGAGAGAGAGAGAGAGAGAGAGAGAGAGAGAGAGAGAGAGAGAGACAGAGAAAGAAAGAAAGAGAGGGTGGATGAGAGAGAGAGAGAGAGAGAGAGAGAGAGAGAGAGAGAGAGAGAGAGAGAGAGAGAGAGAGAGAGAGAGAATGAGTGTAGACTTACGTTACAGGACATAGAATCATCCTCTCCAATAGAATCCTCCAGAACATGACGATGGGCATCCTGCAATAACACAATAAACAATCATTAGTTAACAACAACAGTCATTACAATAATGAGAGAGAGAGAGAGAGAGAGAGAGAGAGAGAGAGAGAGAGAGAGAGAGAGAGACGGAAAGAGTTAAACATCCCTGTCTGTCATGAAATGGTTATCTCTCTCTCTCTCTCTCTCTCTCTCTCTCTCTCTCTCTCTCTCTCTCTCTCTCTCTCTCTCTCTCTCTCTCTCTCTCTCTCTCTCTCTCTCTCTCTCTCTCTCTCTCTCTCTCTCTCTCTCTCTCTCTCTCTCTCTCACTCACACCCTCTCTCTCTCTTTCTCTCTCTCTCTCTCTCACTCACCCCCTCTCTCTCTCTCTCTCTCTCTCTCTCTCTCTCACTCAAACCCTCTCTCTCTTTCACACCCTCTCTCCCACTCTCTCTCACTCACACCCTCTCTCTCACTTACACCCTATCTCTCTCTCTTTTACTCTCTCTCTCCCCATCTCTCTCTCTCCCCATCTCTCTCTCTCTCTCCATCTCTCTGTCTCTCTCTCTCTCTCTGTCTCTCTCTCCATCTCTCTCCATCTCTCTGTCTCTCTCTCTCTCTCTCTCTCTCTCTCTCTCTCTCTCTCTCTCTCACACAATTTCATTGAGCTTTTATTATACTTGACTTTATTTGTCACACTGCAGTGCTGACTGTCTAATTGACCAGTATTGCCTGAGGGTCTACCTGCTTCTGATATTCATCTATTGTTAACTTAATAATGTGAGTAGGAAGGATTGAGCAAGTGAGTGAGTGAGCAGTGAGCAGTGAGTGAGCAGTGAGCAGTGAGTGAGCAGTGAGCAGTGAGCAGTGAGTGAGCAGTGAGCAGTGAGCAGTGAGTGAGCAGTGAGTGGTGAGCAGTGAGTGAGTGAGCAGTGAGCAGTGAGTGAGCAGTGAGTGAGCAGTGAGCAGTGAGCGGTGAGTGGTGAGCGGTGAGTGAGCGGTGGTGAGCGGTGAGTGAGCGGAGGTGAGTGGGCGAGCAGGTGAGTGAGCAGTGAGCGGTGAGTGAGCGGTGAGCGGTGAGTGAGCGGTGGTGAGCGGTGGGTGAGCGGTGAGCGGTGAGCGGTGGTGAGGCGGTGGTGAGCGGTGAGCGGTGGGCGAGCGGTGAGCGGTGGTGAGCGGTGGTGGAGTGGGCGGTGAGTGGGCGAGCGGTGGTGGCGAGGCGGTGAGTGAGCGGTGAGCGGTGAGCGGTGGTGAGCGGTGAGCGGTGGGTGAGCGGTGAGCGGTGGTGAGCGGTGGTGAGTGAGCGGTGGTGGCGAGCGGTGAGTGAGCGAGCGGTGAGTGAGCAGTGAGCGGTGAGCAGTGGTGAGCAGTGAGCGGTGAGTGAGCAGTGGTGAGCAGTAAGCGGTGGTGAGCGGTGAGCGGTGGTGAGCAGTGGTGAGAAGTGAGTGAGCAGTGAGTGAGCAGTGAGCAGTGAGTGAGCAGTGAGTGAGCAGTGAGCAGTGAGTGAGCAGTGAGTGAGTGAGCAGTGAGTGAGCAGTGAGTGAGTGAGCAGTGAGTGAGCAGTGTATAGGCTACATGGAAATCCTTGTAAGTTGAGTTCTCTTTAGAACGTTTCCTTCTCTTCGGTTTGTTCTGTGTTTTTCGGTTGTGCCTCAGAAACAGTCTGACAGCTTCCCTCAACTCATCTCCCAGAGAGCACTAACAACATACACACACATTTTAACAAGAATATGTTTTTCCTCTGGTTATGGAGCTTGACTGATAGAGAACAGCGAAAGGGAGAGAGAGGAGGTATAGAAAGAGGGGGTCTATGTACAGTACAGTAGGGCATAATTATTAAGCAGGTCTGAATCAAAGGATGTCTTCAGACATTCACACGCGGGAGACTCGACACTTCTGTTAAAACACGCATGCTATAACCAGGCTATAACCGCATCATCCAGGAAACACACGCGCCCGCTGAAAGCCGCAACCTGAATCGTGCGGTCTGTTGGGTGGCCGCCCCCTCGCCTTTCTCTCTCTCTAATATCCGAGGCTCAGTAACTTATCCGTAAAATCTGTTTTTAGCCTCAGGCCTGTGTTGCGACGCGTTTGTTTACATCAATGAAGCGCAGCCCAGAGACCTTCAAAGTGACGATTCAATAGAATAATCTGTTCACATCAACACTGATTCACACAGGCAGTATTCTGCCTTTGGAAATGTTTAATGCCAAAATGCGATCTCTCTCTCTCTCTCTCTCTCTGTCTCAGTCACACACACACACATACACACACAAAACACACACTTCACTCACCTCGCTCGTCGCCCGCCCCAGTGTCATCTTCTGCCAGGGATCTGGCAACTGTGCAAGGGGCATCTTGGCGCTCGAGCTGTTCCTCTGATCTATTGTAGTGTTCACTCTATTAGTTTGGGCTAAAGCTTCGTTCCAGACAGGACTGTAGGCTATCACAATGTAGTAGTCTAAAGCTCTGGTCTATTCTAGTAGGCTATTTCCTCCGTTAGACCCGTATGAGAGGACAAGGGCCAGAGTTGGTTGTTTCTAGATCAGGGGCCGCCCCTTCTTTCTCTATCGGAATAAACATGAAAACCTCGCTGGGCTACGTAACGCCTTTTACGGAAAATTGTCTCTCTCTCCACTTTCACCCTTGTTGTGTCACTGTGCCGCTTTTCCACTGCCTGCGCTATTCTCTCTCACTCTCTCTCTCTGTGTGTATCTCTCGCTCTCTCACTTCCGTTTTGTCCCAATATGGCGCCGGGTGTCGGCTTACCTGCCTGTCAGACTACAGAGTCACTAATGCGTCATCTTTGGGGGCGTGAACCCGGTATAACGGGACACCTCATCTTAACGGGACAAGGGCAGGTGAGGGGGCTCTCTCCAGCTGTGACCTCTAGCCGGGCCAGGCACGTGAGACACCGGGGGCTTTATTATTCGGTGAAGGTGATGCGCTGTAGGCAAACGGTTCCAGTCCCGTAGCCATGAATATGCGCAGAATATGACTTTGATCAACATGGAGCTATTCAGATTACCTGAAATATGCTGCAGGTGGTGTGTTGAAAATGATCTGTGATATAGATTGGGCTATCATAATTATATGATATACAGAAGTTAGGCCTACATCTTTCATATGATAGCAAGAATGTGTATGTCTTTATCATAGGTTACAATTCAACCCATCAACGTCTACCTCATTATTAACAGGTGAATTTCCACCCTTGACTTTGGAAATGTCTGTCTGACTGTATAAATCGTTCCTCGCCAGTTAAAGTTTGATGTTGGAGGTCATTAGCATGAGACTGCTTTATTATGAGCTATTTATAGCCTATCTGCTGCATGGGCCATGCCAGGGATAATGAGAACCATGAACTGACACAGTCATTATCTGTGACTAAAGAGGTGTGTGTGTGTGTGACTGAAGATGTGCCATGGGTGGGAACAGTATCATTACAGCCCAACTTCACCAGAGATATTTATACTGAACTGCCAGACTGAACTTGGTGACAGAACATTCATCTCGGTCTTCTCTCATTTCTAGGCTTACTGTACTGAACTGGTGGTGGACGTACAACACTGTGGTGACATCTGCTGGTTGATTACATCTTACGCTGTGTTCGAAACAACTGGGAACTCAGAAATCTCAGAAGTCTGACTTCAGTGCATTCAAAACAACTGGGAACACTGGAAAAAAAAATGAGCTCCGACTGGGAAAATTGTTTTGAATGGTGATCCAACTCGGAATGGTGATCCAACCCCCCCAGAGTTCCCAGTTGTCTTGAAAGCATCTAAGTAATTAACACCTATCTGGTCTGGTACATTATTAGCTGTCTGCACACAGAACTGTCCAGTGTCAGACACAAACACATCATAAAGACGCAGACAATTTTATTGCTCCAATCAAATCACAACAGTTTTACAATCGTTCTCTCGTTCAGCTCTCACAGATGTTCCTCTTCCGTTTATCAGGGCTTGGATCGGTACCTGCTCCTCAAGGAGAGAAGGAGGGAGGGAGGCAGAGAAGACGAGAAGTAGAGGGAGAAAGGAGGTGAGAGAAATGAACTACCATTGCTTGTCTCTTTTCCTATGATAACGACTTGCAGTCTGGTGTCTCGTTAGTTTATCTATTAAAGTGCAACGAGTGCTACGGTGCTACAATAACTTCTGGGTCAGAGGTCATACATTAATAGATGGGAGAATTAGAAACAGAGACTTGGTTTAACCCAAACCCCCCCACACACACATGCCCTTACCCTGGGGTGACCCTGGTTCTGAAGTGTTCTAGGGTGTGCAAGCTTAGTAAGTTTCAGCATGAACACACCAGATCCAGCTAAGGAATGTCTTGGTGACTGATTGAATCAGGTGTGTTAGTGCTAGACTGGAACAGGTTGCCCTAAGCCATACACCTCCCACCTACAGTCCCTCAGTATCAGGAGAACACATCAATATTAAACAACATAGTATACTCTATAAATACCAGTAACATCAGAGGGTCAGAAGTGACGGACTAGTTTGGAATGCTGCTACAGACTGAACTCTGAACTACAGGGTCATTACCTCGTCTCATATTGTGCGTTTAGAGACAACTAATGAGGGAATGAGAAAAGGGAGGAGGAGAGGAGGAGTAGACTTTCACCCAGGGGTTGGTGTTGCAGAGGGTAGGAAGGGATGTGTAGCTGATAAGACTGTACAGTAGTTTGGTTCATGTGTGTGTGTCTAGCTGACAGACTTCAGTTTGACCCAGGGGTTGGTCCCGCGGACCTCCATGGGCAGATCGTTGGCAAAGATGTGGTTACAGAGCTCGTCCAATGGTGGCTCAGGGTCAGAGATGGCAAACTGGGCCGCGTCCTCGATCACCTTCCTGATCTCTACATCTATCTCCTGTATGGAGGGAGAAAGGACAGAAAGAAGGAGGCAAGGAGGGAAACAATTTTAGTAATTGGACCACCTGTGTGTGTGTGTGGATGTGTGTGTGTGGATGTGTGTGTGTGGATGTGTGTGTGTACCTTGATCTCCTCCACAGAAGCCATGTTGCTGGACAGCATGCGTTCCTTCAGCATGGTGATGGGGTCACTCTTACTGCGCACTTCCTGGATCTCCTCACGTGAACGGTAGCTACAGGAAGTTACATCACACACAGGAAGAGGACTTAGACATTATTAGCAAGGTTCCGCACCAGCCTTTGGTTGATGAGAGAGAGACAGAGTGAAAGACAGAGAGACAGAGAGAGAGACAGAGAGAGACAGAGTGAAAGACAGAGAGAGAGAGAGACAGAGAGACACAGACTGTCTGTCTGTCTCTCTCTGTGTCTGTCTGTCTGAGACAGACAGAGAGAGAGAGAGAGACAGACAGACAGACAGACAGACAGACAGACAGACAGACAGACACAGACAGACAGACAGACAGACAGACAGAGACAGAGAGACAGAGACAGACAGACAGAGACAGAGAGACAGAGACAGACACAGAGACAGACACAGAGACAGACACAGAGACAGACAGAGAGACAGACAGAGAGACAGACAGAGAGACAGACAGAGAGACAGACAGAGAGACAGACAGAGAGACAGACAGAGAGACAGACAGAGACAGAGAGAGAGAGAGAGAGAGTGAAAGACAGATAGAGACAGAGACCTGGAAAGGAAGCAATGCCCTTCCCAAACCAACACTGCACTACACTAAGAGGGGGGGTCTAGACAGGCTAAACTAGGGAGTGGCAACACAAGGAGGGGGGCAGGGCTAAAAAGAGAATAGAGAGGGGTGGAGAGAGAGATGTGGTGAGGAGTGAGGGGTGGAGAGAGAGATGTGGTGAGGAGTGAGGGGTGGAGAGAGAGATGTGGTGAGGAGTGAGGGGTGGAGAGAGAGATGTGGTGAGGAGTGAGGGGTGGAGAGAGAGATGTGGTGAGGAGTGAGGGGTGGAGAGAGATGTGGTGAGGAGTGAGGGGTGGAGAGAGACAGGGTGCTCAGTTGACGAACACATGGTCAGGGGTCAAAGGTCAGAGATCATGTCTCACCTAACCCCGGGGTCGCTCATGCTGTGTCCATGGTAACGGTAGGTCTCCAGCTCCATCACAATAGGACCCTGCCGAGGAGGTTTCAAAAGCAAGACACTCAACAAGCTAGCCAACCCCACCATGACACTGCTGAATAGCCTGATCAGGGGATCTTCAATATCTATGCTGTTTGGCCTGCAGCACACCAGGAGAGCAGGGGCAGTTACAACTGTACTAGAGTCTCACAGACTGTCTCTATTCTGCTGGTCACTGAGCCTCCCTCTGGCAGAGAAGAGACACTGGTGCGATACTAGAATAGGATCTCAGCCCTCTGACATTAGATTCTCAGACAAAGTGATTCTTAACACTCTTTAAGCTCTTAAACCAGCTATCACTTGTTCATCTCTGCACCAATCAGAACTCCTCTTCTCCAGCTCTACAACCAATCATAGTTCACCTTCCTGGCTCTGCAGTGGTCTGCAGCAAACTTGATGGCCTCCCTCACACACAGCACGTCCATGCCATCCACCTACACCACAGGGACAGAGGGGTCAGTATAGCAAAGATACACACTGACTGTGTGTGTGTCTGTGTGTGTGTGTCCTACCTTGATTCCCGGTATATAGTCTCCTCTCTTGAAGTACTCAGTGCTAGCGGAGGATCTCTCTACAGACGTCCCCATGCCAAACTTGTTGTTCTCACAGATGAAGATACACGGCAGCTTCCATAGAGCCGCCATATTGAAAGACTCAAAGATCTGGCCCTGATTGGACAAGAGCAGAGACGATGATGATGATGAAATAACTTTATTGTAACTGTTAGATAGACCTCACCTGGTTTGCGGCTCCGTCTCCGTACAGCGCCACACACACCTGGTTGTTGCCCTGGTACTGACAGGCTAGGGCCACACCTGCCCCCAATGGAACCTATAGACACACACACACACACACACACACACACACACACACACACTGCGAGAATGCATGTTCCCCTCTCGGTCTAGGTGTGTGTGTGAGAGTGTGACCTGTTCAGAGAGTTACCTGAGCCCCCACGATTCCATTCCCTCCATAGAAGTGTTTAGCGTACATGTGCATAGAACCGCCTTTACCCTTGGCCACACCTCCTCGACGACCTGAGAACAAGAAAGAGAGAATAGAGATGTATTTCAGGTAGAAGGATCAGTTTCTCTTCCTTAAATCCTGACTGTAACCATCAGGAGGAAATTCAAATCTGACCTTCGATCAGTTTCTAGCTGTGTCTCACCTGTGAGTTCAGCCATGATCTCTCTAACGGACACACCCCGTGTGAAGGTGTAGCCGTGGGCGCGTTACGCTGTGATCAGGTGGTCTGTTTGGTTGATGCCCGCCTCAATGCCCATCGCACACGCCTCCTGTAACGCAACCAACAACAGCTAGGAGAGGGAAGGGGAGCGTGTGTATGTTCTTCTCTCTCTTACTGTGCGTTTGTATTCTAATCTATACGTGTATGTATTTTTTTTTTAAATGTATTTTATTTATAACTTGGCAAGCCAGTTAAGAACAAATTCTTATTTACAACGACAGCCTAGGAACAGTGGGTTAACTGCCTTGTTCAGGGGCAGAACGACAGATTTTTACCTTGTCAGCTCTGGGATTCGATCTAGCAACCTTTCAGTTACTGGCCCAACGCTCTAACCACTAGACTACCTGCCACCTGTGTGTGTGTGTGTGTGTGTGTGTGTGTGTGTGTGTGTGTGTGTGTGTGTGTGTGTGTGTGTGTGTGTGTGTGTGTGTGTGTGTGTGTGTGTGTGTGTGTGTGTGTGTGTGTGTGTGTGTGTGTGTGTGTGTGTGTGTGTGTGTGTTGTGACCTGTCCGTCGTAGAGGTGGCAGAAGCCTCTGATGATCTTCTGCTTGTAGAGCTGGTCAGCCTTCAGCTCCATGCGTCTCATGGTCTGCATGGTCCTGTAGTACTGGAGACCCTGTTCTCTGGTCAACACCGCTGTCTCAGAGGGGCCCGCCTCCAGACGGTGCAGCTCACACTTCTATTGGACAGAGACATGTCCAGGAGAGGTCTATTCAGTACATGTCAAAACAAATGCATGTGTATGTGGACTCACCTTGATGTCAAAGCTGGCCTGTGGGGTGAAGTCAGTGAAGAAGCGTGTGGATACCACCATCCTGCCCCCCTGCAGAGAGAGAATGACATGAGAGCCACACACACAGGAAAATCCAATGGCCCCACCCCCAAAGGCTAAATCCAGCCCTGCCCTGGGCCACAGTGTGAAAGGAGGACTGGGGGTTCTGCAGAAGGAAGGTAGCTGTTTGAGGTTCAGGTTTCTCTGTTTGGATCTGACTGACTGGTTCTATCTAGGTCTGGGTGCTCTGGTACTAACTGGTGGTAGTTGGGGTGTTGCTGGGGTCGGGCGGTGAGGCTAAATCGACGTGTTTGGACAGGCCAATCAGCAGCTGGGAGGGAACAGAGGAGCCACCCAATCAGACCAGAACTTGAGGAGTCTGACAGCTGAACTCTAGATCTATACCACTACCACAGCGCACCACCACCACCCACTACCACAGCGCACCACCACTACCACCACCACCACCCACTACCACAGCGCACCACCACTACCACAGCGCACCACCACCACCCACTACCACAGCGCACCACCACCACCCACTACTACAGCGCACCACCACCCACCACTACAGCGCACCACCACCCACCACTACAGCGCACCACCACCCACCACTACCACCACAGCGCACCACCACCACAGCGCACCACCACCACTACCACCACAGCGCACCACCACCACAGCGCACCACCACTACCACCACAGCGCACCACCACTACCACCACAGCGCACCACCACTACCACCACAGCGCACCACCACCACAGCGCACCACCACCACAGCGCACCACCACCACAGCGCACCACCACCACAGCGCACCACCACCACCACAGCGCACCACAGCGCACCACCACCACCACAGCGCACCACCACCACAGCGCACCACCACAGCGCACCACCACCACAGCGCACCACAGCGCACCACCACCACAGCGCACCACAGCGCACCACCACCACAGCGCACCACCACTACCACCACAGCGCACCACCACCACAGCGCACCACCACCACAGCGCACCACCACCACCACCACCACAGCGCACCACCACCACCACCACCACAGCGCACCACCACCACAGCGCACCACCACTACCACCACAGCGCACCACCACTACCACCACAGGGCATCACCACCACCACTCCCACCACAGCGCATCACCACTACCACCACAGCGCACCACCACCACAGCGCACCACCACTACCACCACAGCGCATCACCACCACCACTCCCACCACAGCGCACCACCACCACAGCGCACCACCACTACCACTACAGCGCATCACCACCACCACTCCCACCACAGCGCACCACCACCACAGCGCACCACCACTACCACCACAGCGCACCACCACCACCACAGCGCACCATCACCACAGCGCACCACCACTACCACCACAGCGCACCACCACCACAGCGCACCACTACAGCACCACTACAGCGCACCACCACTACCACAGCGCATCACCACCACCACTACAGCGCACCACCACCACAGCGCACAACCACCACCACTACTACTACCACAGCGCACCACCACCACTACTACTACCACAGCGCACCACCACCACCACTCCCACCACAGCGCACCACCACTACCACAGCGCACCACCACCACCACTACAGCGCACCACTACTACCACCACTACCGCAGCGCACCACCACCACCACTACTACTACCACAGCGCACCACCACCACAGCGCACAACCACCACCACTACTGCAGCGCACCACCACCACCACCACCACTACCACAGCGCACCACCACCACTACTACCACCACAGCGCACCACCACTACCACAGCGCACCACCACCACCACTACAGCGCACCACTACTACCACCACAGCGCACCACCACCACTACTACCACCACAGCGCACCACCACTACCGCAGCGCACCACCACCACCACTACCGCAGCGCACCACCACCACTACCGCAGCGCACCACCACCACTACCACAGCGCACCACCACCACTACCACTACCACAGCGCACCACCACCACTACCACTACCACAGCGCACCACCACCACTACTACTACCACAGCGCACCACCACTACTACTACCACAGCGCACCACCACCACTACTACTACCACAGCGCACCACCACCACTACTACTACCGCAGCGCACCACCACCACTACTACTACCACAGCGCACCACCACCACTACTACTACCACAGCGCACCAAAGAGAGTCAGTGCAGAACCTATACAGTGAGGGAAAAAAGTATTTGATCCCACTTGCCCACTGACAAAGAAATGATCAGTCTTTAATTTTAATGGTAGGTTTATTTGAACAGCGAGAGACAGAATAACAACAAAGAAATCCAGAAAAACGCAGGTGAAAAATGTTAGAAATGGAATTGCATTTTAATAAGGGAAATAAGTATTTGACCCCCTCTCAATCAGAAAGATTTCTGGCTCCCAGGTGTCTTTTATACAGGTAACGAGCTGAGATTAGGAGCACACTCTTAAAGGGAGTACAACTTATCTCAGCTTGTTACCTGTATAAAAAGACCCCTGTCCACAGAAGCAATCAATCAATCAGATTCCAAACTCTCCACCATGGCCAAGACAAAAGAGCTCTCCAAGGATGTCAGGGACAAGATTGTAGACCTACACAAGGCTGGAATGGGCTACAAGACCATCGCCAAGCAGCTTGGTGAGAAAGTGACAACAGTTGGTGTGATTATTCGCAAATGGAAGAAACACAAAATAACTGTCAATCTCCCTCGGCCTGGGGCTCCATGCAAGATCTCACCTCGTGGAGTTGCAATGATCATGAGAACGGTGAGGAATCAGCCCAGAACTACACGGGAGGATCATTATGCTTTGGGGGTGTTTTTCTGCCAAGGGGACCGGACAACTTCACCGCATCAAAGGGACGATGGACAGGGCCATGTACCGTCAAATCTTGGGTGAGAACCTCCTTCCCTCAGCCAGGGCATTGAAAATGGGTCGTGGATGGGTATTCCAGCATGACAATGACCCAAAACACACGGTCAAGGCAACAAAGGAGTGGCTCAAGAAGAAGCACATTAAGGTCCTGGAGTGGCCTAGCCAGTCTCCAGACCTTAATCCCATAGAAAATCTGTGGAGGGAGCTGAAGGTTCGAGTTGCCAAACGTCAGCCTCGAAACCTTAATGACTTGGAGAAGATCTGCAAAGAGGAGTGGGACAAAATCCCTCCTGAGATGTGTGCAAACCTGGTGGCAAACTACAAGAAATGTCTGACCTCTGTGATTGCCAACAAGGGTTTTGCCACCAAGTACTAAGTCATGTTTTGCAGAGGGGTCAAATACTTATTTCCCTCATTAAAATGCAATTCCATTTATAACATTTTTCACATGCGTTTTTCTGGATTTTTTTGTTGTTATTCTGTCTCTCACCGTTCAAATAAACCTACCATTAATTATAGACTGATCATTTCTTTGTCAGTGCGCAAACGTACAAAATCAGCAGGGGATCAAATACTTTTTCCCCTCACTGTATTAGTGCACACACAGGCTGCCAACACTAGGCTGTGTTCTATATGAGCTGTGTTTTGTTCAAGGTCTTACAGGCTAGAGCAGGCCTACAGGACAGCAGAGCTAGGGGCTCCTTACCTCTGACACGGTTTGGGCTCCCTACAAGAAAGCCAGAGAGAGAGAGGGAAGGGGACAGAGGGAGGAGGGTGGAGAGAGGGAAGGGGACAGAGGGAGGAGGGTGGAGAGAGGGAAGGGGACAGAGGGAGGAGGGTGGAGAGAGGGAAGGGGACAGAGGGAGGAGAAAGGGGTGTCGATAATAGTTCATCTTTAAAACACTATAGAGGAACCTATCCAAAAACGCACAGCCCTTAGGGCCTAGTATCTTTGTAACCATGAAAGTTGTGCTGATAAGTTCAGGGTGAGAGAATGAGACTGAGCGGGTGTGCTGAAGTTCAGAGAGCGCATTACAGAGGAAAGTCTATAGACCCGAGGCAGACGCCCAAGAACTGAGTACACAAATTGCACCAACCATCACTAGCCTACACTCCTTCATTTACTGTCAAAGCTACGTACCAACATCAGAGCGCCACCATGCGTCATACGTAAATTGTAGATGCCGCAGGTACAACAAGGTCATACTAGCCTGAGGGAATCCCTTGTTGTGTCCATAGAGTTAGGAATTTGAATACTAGAATGGACATTAACATTCTTATGACAGTATAAAAGGTCAGCAGTTTTGGTCAGGGAGTTGGTGAACCATGGTCAGCCAGTGCTGTGATAAGAGTGTAAAACAATGAATGTGAAGATTGGCTAGCAAACAAACATACTGTGCAGGTAGTCAGCTTTTGTGGAATGATTCCCTACATTTTTCACTTTAACTGCCAACATGCCAACATCCCATTCAAACAATTCAGTCAATCCCACAGCCGTAATCTGTCTGAAACCAGCTGATAGGACAGACAAGTTGTAAATACAACTGATACTGTATCACATTTATGGTGTGTTAACATGTATTTTAGAGGCTATTTATACAGAACAAGCCTGTATAAACTGTATTTATAATTATATAACAATATTTTAGATTGACAAAAATTATATTACATAATCACTGATATCACATGCCTTACTTATACACTGAGTATAAAAAACATTAAGAACATCTGCTCTTCCCATGACAGACTGACCAGGTGAAAGCTATGATCGCTTAATGTCACTTGTTAAATCCACTTCAATCAGTGTAGATGAAGGGGAGGAGACAGGTTAAAGAAGGATTTTTAAGCCTTGAGACAATTGAGACATGGATTGTGTATGTGTGCCATTCAGAGGGTGAATGGGCGAGATCAAAGATGTAAGTGCCTTTGAACAGGGTATGGTAGTAGGTGCCAGGTGCACCGGTTTGTGTGAAGAACTGCAACGCTTCTGGGTTTTTCATGCTCAAAAGTTTCCCATGTGTATCAAGAATGGTCCACCACCCAAATGACATCCAGCCAACTTAACTGTGGGAGGTATTGGAGTCAACATGGGCCAGCATTCCTGTGGAACGCTGTTGACACCTTGTAGAGTCCATGCCCCTACGAATGGAGGCTGTATTGAAGGGAAAAGGAACTCAATATTAGGAAGGTGTTCCTAATGTTTGGTATACTCAGTGTATTTTCCTACATAAGTAAAAGCAGGAAAAGCATCACCTATGCTTCTACTGACATTCTTAGTCTGGTTTGGATTTCTCCCTGACCAAAATGGCTGCCATTATCATACCATTCCGGAACTTGGAGGGTTCGTGACAGAGATCCTGTTAAATTACTAGAGGGGCTGTGGTTGTGCCCTGCGTACAAACAACCACTATGGACAGCGCTTAGATAAGAGCGAATGCTGAATCCACACCATGGCCACTGAACAGTGCCGCGGTCCGATGCCTCTATTAGTTCAAATGCGAATTCCATAACCCTGAATACCCCCACATAGAGGGCTTGGGCTGTTACATGGGCTTTGGTTGCTATCGTGCAAGTCAGTTTATAACATTACATCATTAGTTACTCAGAGTTCCCCACATTGACATCGGCCTCAGGCCCTAACCTTGGAAAAGTAATTCACAGTTCTACTTCCTCTATTACTAAAAGGGATAGATCAAACGGTGCAGTTCTATGCAATCTTCTAGCCATACCAACTATTTCAATATCACCCATCAGACAGGGCCTGCAACTGCCTATTGAACGTAGCTTATTTGAGTTGAAGACTTCATGAGACTTTAAAAATCGCAAACGACTTGGGTTGATGCATCTGAATATTAAGAGTTTACTTCCTAAACTGGATTACATCAAGATCTGGGCTAAGCAGACGAATCCAGACATTCTGGTATTGACTGAAACTTGGATATCTGAAGACATTCTGGACTGATATTAATATTGAGGTTTATAATATGTTCAGAGCTGACAGACAGGGTAGAGGTAGAGGAGCAGCCATTTTTATGAAAATCATTTATTTCCCTTGCCAAAAAATTTGAGCAACTATCTTTAAGCCTTTGTCTGGGGACAAATGTATCCATAACTGGTATAGGGGTCTTACCGTCCTCCCTCTGTAACCTTTTGGCACTTCTTTTACAAAATCAGAAGTTATTATCCTGGGTGACCTAAATTATGATTGGGAAATGCACGCTTCAGACAATCTAAAAGAAATGTGTAATGATCTAAACCTAACCCAGCTGGTGACTAAGCCTACACGGCCCAACCCTAAAGATCCTTCAAAGTCAACTCTGATTGGTCTTATCTTAATGGAGACACCAGAGAAATACGTTTCTACTGGTGTCTTCACCCAAGACATTAGTGACCATTTCTCAGGGGTTTGTGTTAGAGATGTGAGAATACAAAAACATAAGCCTCGTGTCATCAAAGGGGAACTTTAAAAACTTCGGCGACAGGCTTTTTATTTTAGTGACTGATTGTATTTCAGCTATGGTAGCTTTCCATGAACCTGATTTAGTTTTGAGCCTCTTTGCAGATGTCTTCAATACTATTGTGGATAATCATGCTCCCTTCAAAAAATGAAGAGTTAAAGGTAGATCAAATGGCTGGAACACTCCGGAATTATCAGAAGTCATTCATAAAAGAGATGATGCTTGTGTCAAGGCCAGGAACACAGGCTTAAGCCTGGACTGGCAAGCTTTTAAGCAACAGAGGAATTGTTTTAAGACAAATCAGAAAGGCTAAATCGATTATGTAACCGCTCTTTCAGATTGTAATGGGAACCCGGCTAAATTCTGGAAAACTGGCAAATCCCTGAAGGGTTCTACTTCCTCCTCTCTGCCACAAAAAAATAATTCAGACACAGGTCAAGTTACGGAGGAAAATGCCTTCATTGATGCATTGAATCAACATTGGATTTCAGCAGGCCCTCTCTTTGAAATAACTTCTAAGCCTATTCACAATGATATTGGGCTGGATGCTGATTGGACAAACTTGCTGAATGATCAGAAAAATGATAGTCAAAGATCTTCTTTTAGACTATTTACAGAAAAATAAGTCCTGGATGCTGTCCTAGCAATAGACAACAAGAAATCCAGAGGGGCTGACCAATTGGGTCCTGTTCTGCTTAAAATGTGCAGCGCCCGTCATTGTTGTCTTAATAACCCACATTTATTTATTTAACATTGTTATCAGGAAATATTCCAAAAGTCTGGAAATCAGCTCTTGTGCTGCCAATCCATAAGGACGGGGATAGTAGTGATCTTAATCATTATCTCTCCATTTCAAGGCTTCCTTGTCTAGCTAAGATTCTAAAATCCTTGGTAAATGTACAACTTCCTCTTCATCTGAGAAATGTATTTTGAATGTAAACCAATCAGGGTTTAGGCCTGGGCAGAGCACTATTACAGCATCCTCTTTAGTTGTTAATGATCTTGTCAGTCCTTTATACAGGAAAATGAAATGTTCTGCTTTATTTGTGGACCTGTCAAAAGCTTTCAATACTGTTGATCATGCTATTTTATTGAATAAGTTGTCCTCTGTATTCTTGAATCCTTGGTAAATGTACAACTTCCTCTTCATCTGAGAAAACTCTGACGCCTGTTCATGGTTTCATGATTATCTTAGTGACAGAACTCAGGCCATCGTGATTAATGGGGTTAAGTCTGAATTTCTTGATGTACATAAAGGTGTACCACAGGGGTCAATTTTGGGACCCGTTCTCTTCACTATTTATACAAACACTATTGGTCAATCTGTTAAAATTGTAAACTTCATCTATATGCGGATGATACTATTATGTATGCTATTGCCTCAACTGTTGATCTGTCTGTATAAAAACTACAGTCAGATTTAATAGCTATGCAGGAATCCCTTGCTGATTTAAAACGTGTGTCTACAGGCAAAAATAAATACATGTTGTTTTCAAACTCTCGTAAGAATGTTTCAGATGAACTACTCGTTCACTCAGATGGTTCTCCAATTGAACGTGTTCCCACACATAAATAAATACTTAGGCATTTTGGATTGATATGGATTTGACGTATAAAAAACATAGATGATCTGGTTAAAAAGCTAAGATTTAAAGTTGGCTTTTTCTACAGAAACAGATCATTCCTTTCTCTAAGAAGGAAGCAGATTATTATTTAGTCAACCTTATCTGTTCTAGATTATGGTGATATTGTTTTTTAAAGTGCATAGTGCCCTTCATTTTGTTACAGGTCACAGTTTTGATACTAACCACTAAATCATAAACTTCTGTCTTATCTTACTTTGCTGTTGAAGTGTAGACACCAGAGTTGCCTAACCCATTCACAGGATTGGTTAACTACCGAGCTAGATAAATCTGCTTTTATACTTTACAAAAATAAAAACGCAACATGCAAGAATTTCAACGATTTTACTGAGTTAAAGTTCATGAGGAAATCGGTACATTTGTAAATAAATTCATTAGGCCCTAATCTATGGATTTCACATAACTGGGAATACAGATATGCATCTGTTGGTCACAGATACCTTAAAAAAAAAAAATGGGCCACACAATGGGACTCAGGATCTCGTCAGGGTATTTCTGTGCATTCAAATTGTCTTCAATAAAATACAATTGTGTTCGTTGTCCATAGGTTATGCCTGCCCATACCATAACGCCACCATGGGGCAATCTGATATCAGCAAACCGCTCGCCAACACGACGCCATACACGACGCCATACACGTGGTCTGAGGTTGTGAGGCCATTTGGATGTACTGCCAAATGCTCTAAAACTATGTTGGAGGCAGCTTATGGTAGAGAAATGAACATTCAGTTATCTGGAAACAGCTTTGGTGGACATTCCTGTAGTCAGCATGCCAATTGCACGCTCCCTCAAAACTTGAGACATCGGTGTTGTGTTACAAAACTGCACATTTTAGAATGGCCTTGTATTGTCCCTGGCACAAGGTGCACCTGTGTAATGATCATGCTGTTTAATCAGCTTCTTGATATGCCACACCTGTCAGGTGGATGGATTATTTTGGCAAAGGAGAAATGCTCACTAACAGTGATGTAAACAAATTTGTGATTTTTTGTTGTTGAGAAATAAGCTTTTTGTACGTATGGATCTTTTATTTCAGCTCATGAAACACGGGACCAACACTTTACATGTTGTGTTTCTAGATTTGTTCAGTGTAGTTTTAATGCACCGTATTGCTGGAACAAAATTCAAAATACAATTAATCTTGATGTTCTGGTGCCATTTGAGGCAATTTAAAGTATTGATTACGGACTTATTTTGTGTAGGAATGTAACTGTTTTTCTGGGTGATTTGTGCTTTTCATTACTGTTTCTGTATTTTACTTACACACACACACACACACACCACCAGTCAAAAGTTTGGACACACCTACTCATTCAAGGGTTTTTCTTTATTTTTACTATTTTCTACATTGTAGAATAATAGTGAAGACATCAAAGCTATGAAATAACACATGGAATCATGTACTAACGAAAAAGTGTTAAACAAATCAAAATATATTAGAGATTCTTAAAAGTAGCCACCCTTTGCCTTGATGACAGCTTTGCACACTCTTGGCATTCTCTCAAACAGCTTCATGAGATAGTCACCTGGAATGCTTTTCCGTCTTGAAGGATTTCCCACATATGTTGAGCAATTGTTGGCTGCTTTTCCTTCACTCTGCGGTCCAATTAATCATAAACCATCTCAATTGGGTTGAGGTCGGGTGATTGTGTAGGCCAGGTCATCTGATGCAGCACTCCATCGCTCTCCTTCTTGGTCAAATAGCCCTTACACAGCCTGGAGGTGTGTTTTGGGTCATTGTCCTGTTGAAAAACAAATGATAATCCCACTAAGCGCTAACCAGATGGGATGGCGTATTGCTGCAGAATGCTGTGGTAGCCATGCTGGTTAAGTGTGCTTTGAATTCTAAATAAATCACAGACAGTGTCACCAGCAAAGCACCCCACACCATGCAAAGAACATCCGTTCACCTACTCTGCGTCTCGAAGACACGACACAAAATCTAAAATTTTGACTCATTAGACCAAAGGGACAGATTTCCACCGGTCTAATGTCCAATGCTCGTGTTTCTTGGCCCAAGCAAGTCTCTTCTTATTGGTGTAGTGGTTTCCTCTGAACAGTTGATGTTGAGATGCATCTGTTACTCTGAAGCATTTATTTGGGCTGCAATCTGAGGTGAAATTAATTAACTCTACTAAACTTATCCTCTGCAGCAGAGGTAACTCTGGGTCTTCCTTTCCTGTGGCGGTCCTCATGAGAGCCAGTTTCATCATAGCGACGGATGTTTTTTGCGACTGGGAAGTTCTTATTTTTCCGTATCGACTGACCTTCATGTCTTAAAGTATTGATAGACTGTCATTTCTCTTTGCTTATTTGAGCTGTTCTTGCCATAATATGTACTTGGTATTTTGATCTGGTTGAGAGAATGCCAAGAGTGTGCAAAGCTGTCATCAAGGCAAAGGGTGGCTACTTTTAAGAATCTCAAATATAACATTTATTTAGATTTGTTTGCAATTTTTTGGTTTTTGGTTACATGATTCCATATATGTTCTTTCATAGTCTTGACGTCTTCACTATTATTCTACCATTTAGAAAATAGCAAAAATAAAGAAAAACCCTTGAATGAGTAGGTGTCCAAACTTTTGACTGGCACTGTATATATCTATATATACACATACACACATATGGTATAATGTGTATATTTTTGTATATACAGGGGCGGATTTGTAAAAGAGATCCCCTTTTCCCTGTACTTCCTAATCAACTTTTAGGAAATAAAAATAAGACTGCAAAACTCGTGGCTCCCGAGTGGCGCAGTGGTCTAAGGCACAGCATCTCAGTACTTGAAGCGTCACTACACAAACACCCGGGTTCGAATCTAGGCTGTGATTGGGAATCTCATAGGGACTGGCCATGTAAATAAGAATTTGTTCGTAACTGGCAAGCAAAGTTAAATAAATTATCCCGCTACATCTATGTTCAAATTGTATCTGGCCGAATAGAACAAATGCATGGACAGGCCGTCATCAATGCAAGCACCGAACAACAATTATTTGGATTTTGTGTTGTTCAGTTGGGACTGTGAGTGACCATGTTAACGGGCCGACATCTACAAGGTCAGCACTGCTATCTGGGACTGAAGCTACTAGCAACCTCTCATCTGACAAATGTAGTTAGCTAGCTATCTCATAGCGAAATTACCTAGCTAGCTTTCAGGACCATGGACAGCGGCACATAGGTTGCCAGTAGTACGTACCACATTCTTGCTGGCGTTGCCAAGTCGGAACACGTTCGAGGTGAGAGTCAACATATTTTGCATGCTACTGGACACTTCGCTCTACCACCAGTACAGAACAGCCGACCCTGGGCGATCTAACGGATTCAAGTCGACAACAGAGATCAGCTGACACTTCCGTGGTGGGTCGGGTGGCCAACTAAAACTAATCACGGGGTTGGCCAAGACAGAGGGCAATGAATGACATTATGATAATAAAGATTGGATGCAGGCCTGCACAACGTTCAACCGCATTTTCATTGTTCAATATCTAGGTCTATTCTAAAACTGCTTGAAATGTTAGTTTTTTTTAATTGCCTGGCTGTATCCTTAAAATGCTCTAACATTTTTGCTGCTCTGCCAGCATGGGAAAAAGCAATAATGTCCAGCTGCTCTCTGTGTGCTTTCGCTCGACCTACCCTGTAATTGTTTTGTGGAGATGACATCCTGGATGCTTTCAACAATTTATTCACACATTTTACACTTCTGTAACTCAGCGGAAGCGATGGACAGCAAGAAGGTCCACTGCCCACCTGTCCCTGGCTCTTTCCTACACCTGAGCAAGGCAAAGAGTGCGTCCCACCACGTGCTTTACCTGCTGTCTCGTTTACCTGTGCACTGCAATAATAAGCAACTGCCTGCTCATCATCTTGCTGTATTTATTATATTTTAGTCCTATCATGATTACATGAGCGCACACACAGACAGAGAGAGAACGAGCGAGCGAGAGAGAGCGAGAGCGAGAGCGAGACTAGTAAGAGAGAGAGAGAGAGAGAGAGAGAGAGAGAGAGAGAGAGAGAGAGAGACTAGTAAGAGAGAGAGAGACTAGTAAGAGAGAGAGAGAGAGAGAGAGAGAGAGAGAGAGAGAGAGAGAGATAGATAGATGGGTGGTACAACTAGAAAGTGTTAGTCATTATTACAGTTCATGTCTCACCCTCTCTCGTACCTCAGTCTCTAAGCCTGCTCCAGACTGGGTGGGGACTGCAATAGTTGATGGACAGTTTAAAACAGCGCAGTCTGTCTGACTACAGAGGAAGATACCTTGTCCTGCTCTATTACCCTCTGGACTTGTGAGTACCTCAGTCTTCCACTGGGCTGCTGGTTTCAGCTCATCTCAGTCAAAACCAGAGACCCAGACAACATTTATGAAAGTTGTGTTATGGTCTGAGAATTCCCTATCCAGTTCAGTAAAAGTGTGTGTGTGTGTGTGTGTGTGTGTGTGTGTGTCCTGCAGTACGTTTGTCTGTCCCACTGAGGTGATAGCGATCAGTGAGCGTGTGGAAGAGTTCAGAAAAGTCGGACCCGAGGTAGTTGCCTGCTCTACAGACTCCCAGTTCACACAGCTGGCCTGGTATATGAACTATATATCTGTTTGCATTACCTGTGGGACTCGTTTGGAGTCATCCGGTCTCGTCTTGTTCCCTCTCCTCTCCTCTCCTCATCATACAGCGTAGGTGTTCTGAGACAGGTGACCCTGAATGACCTCCCAGTAGGACATTCTGTAGACGAGACCTTGCGTCTGGTCCAGGCTCTGAAACACACCGAAACACAGTGGTGTAAAGTACCTAAGTAGTTTTTTGGGGTATCTATACTTTACTATTTATATTTGACAACTTTTACTTCATTACATTCCTAAAGAAAATAACGTACTTTTTACTCCATACATTTTCCCTGACACCCAAAAGTACTTACTTTGAATACTTAGCAGGACAGGAAAATGGTCCAATTCACACACTTATCAGGAGAACATACTTTTTCCACCACTACCGACAGGCATTATTGACACCAGTGCATGTTTATCCGTCTCTCTCCTGTTGCAGTGTGTCCAGCAGGATGGACACCAGGAGGTGACGCAGTAAATCATGTCTACCATAATACCACATGATGTTACTAATCAGTCCTGTACCCAATACTAACAGAGGGATATTTTATCCAATCACTGAAAAGCCCGTTGGCCAAAGCAGGAGCTGTGAATGACAACCCCAACACCTGGTAAAAGCAACAGCTGACCAACCAATCAGATCTAGTCTCAGCTGTTGATTAACCAATCAGTCCAATTTCAGTTCAGTTCAGTTAAATAAAGATTTTGTTTTAAAATTAAAATAAAAAAGGGTCAAGTTGTTTATTATAAATCGGTTACCTGTAACTGCCTTTTACAACCAGAAGATGGCGATCAAACTCCTCACACACACTTGTCAGAGTAATCATATCACACTGCAGTTTATACAAGGAATCAATTTAATCTTTTAATTAGAGGTCCCAGCACTTAAGGTGCAGAAACCCTATTGTTATTGTAAACAGAGATGACAGCTGCAGACCAGTTGATGGCTCTATAGCACACTTTAGGGCTATAACGTCTGGATTGTTAAATTTGAGTCATGCAATTTTGTAAACATAAAACATGCTATGCACTGTAAATGGAGCATTGTGGTGCTCCAGCCTTGTGCTACGAGGACCCCCAAACGCTGCTTGAATTTAATATATATTTTTCTAATCCTGGATAGACTGATGTTTGTGTCTCTCCCTAGATCATTCCAGATCCCAGGGGTTAAAGCAACAACAAAAAAATCCCATCTCTGATCGATTGTCTGGGGTACCTAGTCAGTTGCACAACTGAATGCATTCAACTGAAATGTGTCTTCCAAATCAAATCTAATTTTATTTGTCACATACACATGGTTAGCAGATGTTAATGCGAGTGTAGCGAAATGCTTGTGCTTCTAGTTCCGACCATGCAGTAGTATCAAACAAATTCACAACAACTACCTTATACACACACGAGAGTAAAGGAATGAATACGACATTATGTACAAAATTGTTTAAAGTGGCTAGTGATACATTTGTTACATCCAATTCCTATTTTTAAAGTGGCTAGAGATTTAAGTCAGTGTGTTGGCAGCAGCCACTCAATGTTAGTGATGGCTGTTTAACAGTCTGATGACCTTGAGATAGAAGCTGTTTTTCAGTCTCTCGGTCCCAGCTTTGATGCACCTGTACTGACCTCGCCTTCTGGATGATAGCGGGGTGAACAGGTAGTGGCTCGGGTGGTTGTTGTCCTTGATGATCTTTTTGGCCTTCCTGTGACATCGGGTGGTGTAGGTGTCCTGAAGGGCAGGTAGTTTACCCCCGGTGATGCGTTGTGCAGTCCTCACTACCCTCTGGAGAGCCTTACGGTTGTGGGCGGAGCAGTGCTGCATCAGTTGGCTACAGGTGATAATGCTTGGATAATGCTTAGTGCTAATGGCACATCTTATAATATAGACCATGCATAGGCTATACACTGGTAGTTTAACCAAATTGGTAGTACACTGGTAGTTTTAACCCAATTCCTCTGAATCAGTGATGTGCGGGGGGCTGCATTAAATTGATGTCCATGGCGCCCGGGAGCAGTTGTCGGGGGTTAAGTGGGCAGAACACCAGATTTTTCCACCTTGCCAGCTCGGGGATTCTAACCAGAGACCTTTCGGGTACTGGCCCAAAGCGCTTAACCGCTAGGCTACATGTCACCCTTAAACAACAGTGTATAGCCTATGCATGGTCTATATTATAAGATGTGCCATTAGCACTAAGCATTATCACCTGTAGCCAACTGATGCAGCATGATGGCTATAAATACATAGGCTGAAGCATGGGGCTTGTCCATCTGCATTTACTCCATTGGACACATCCTGACTGGTATTAGGATTATTCACTCGCACAATTGTAGGAGTAGCGAAATAAAACGTGTTATCAATGGAAAGCTTGGATCACCCTCTTTTTAAAAAGAGTCCAAAACAAACATGTTTTCCCCTTGATTGAATAGTTGTATTGACTGCTTGCACACAGCCCTACAAAAGGCAAAGAGCAGTAACAACATAAACAGTACAACTGAGAAAAATGGCTTAAGTGTTTTTGCTGTCCAGCCAAATATGTTACAGGTAGAAACCAGAATAATGCACTCTCTTATAAATGAAGAAACTTTTTATACACAAACCATGACCACTTATCTGACCTATGACCACTAAAATGCTTATACAGCCCTCTGCCTTTGTATGACCTTAAACATATGTATGGGTAATGCAAAAGCAAAGTGCATTATCTACAATCTAAATGTGATTATCCAACTTTCTTGTTGTTTTTCTGTTTGATGGAAACAGTTTGAGAGTTCTAACTACATTCCAACTGTATTTATTGGTTTTATGTAGTTGAGTTGTTTTGAATATTGTATTGTAGTAGGCCTAACCCTCCATTTTTTTCCTTTTTAGATAAAACTATACTAATATTCACATCACCAAATAATTGATTAAAACACACTGTTGTGCAATGGTCTACAGTAGCCTCAGCAGCACTGTAGGGTAGCACCATGGTGTAGCCAGAGGACAGCTAGCTTCTGTCCTCCTCTGGGTACATTGACTTCAATACAAAACCTAGGAGGCTCATGGTTCTCACCCCCTTCCATAGACTTATACAGTAATCATGACAACTTCCGGAGGACGTCCTCCAACCTATCAGAGCTCTTGCAGCATGAACTGACATGTTGTTCACCCAATCAAAGAGTCAGAGAATGAATCTA
The DNA here is from genome assembly GCA_030435695.1 of Brachymystax lenok tsinlingensis. Classification (NCBI taxonomy): domain Eukaryota; kingdom Metazoa; phylum Chordata; class Actinopteri; order Salmoniformes; family Salmonidae; genus Brachymystax; species Brachymystax lenok. The sequence goes on from CM059814.1 coordinate 13,266,410, forward strand.
GTACTGAAAGCATAAGCTACAGATAGCTAGCATTGCACTGAATAAAATGTGGTAGTTGACTCAGAGAAAAACAGTTGAACAGTTTAACAAATTAATTTCTTCCACAATTAAGTAGAAGCAGGAGACAGCGCTAGCTATATTTCGTAGTATATATTTTTTCACATTCACTTACTTAGCTAGTGTCAAATGCAGCTAGCTAGTTTAGCCTACTTAAACACCAGGCTCAAAACAGAGGGATGCTATGTTAGCTAGCTGGCTATCCAACGCTGGAACTCTTCCAAGTCAAGGTAAGCTTTTGAATTTATTGCCACCGGGGCCTGCCCGTGTTACTGCTAAACTGATTGAGGCTGACTACACGGTTCTGCATGATTGAAGGTTTGGCTTGGAACGTTTTTTTTGCCTGGTCACAGACAGCTGATGTGTTCTGCACTGAAGTCCACAAACAAAGGGAAAAGTTGAGGAGGAGAGAGAGAGCATAGATCGATGCGAGAAGGAATTTCACACACACACACACACACACACACACACACACACACACACACGGATGTGGCGATGAAAATGAAATGTTTGGGTATATGGAAAATTAGAGTATCATGTAGTAGGCTAAACTGATCTGTTATATTGAACTGGGTGAATGGAATATAAATTATGGTCATCCAATATGCTGTAATAGAAATAAGGTCATGTTCATTTCCGACGGCCGCTGGTTTCATTGTAACCCTAAATGATGAATGTGTGAACTGGTCATCTTTTGGGCTAACCTCATTAGGACCCGACATGAAATGTGTTTGGAATATTTGTGGAAATGGATGTGAGAAAGAGGATTCAGTGGGGAAGAATGGACTGGAAGTCAAGGGCTGTAGGTGAATGATCCGGAGGGGGTTGTCTCTGTAGGGTTTGGATTGGAGCTCAAGTAGACATCAGTCAGGCCATGGTAAGAGAACTCCAAGTTACCCTGGAGAGGAAGTGAGTTGTTCTGGACTGCAATGTTTGGCGGTATAGCTGAAGTAGTACAGGCATATGGATGAGATGCCCTCTGAGTGAGCCAACCACAGACCCCAGGAAAGCAAGTAGAAGCGACTGTGGCATGGGGGAAAAAAAACACCCTTGAAGGAATAAAACTTTGAGGAACCAAGCTCAGCTAGTGAGACAATCCTGTTTTGGCTGGTTGGTTAGGATACAGGGCATGAGGTATATATTGTCTGAAATGAGGTAGAGACTGGAGGAGTGTTCCTGAATTAATGCAGGTTCAGAGAGATGAGCATGTTGTGAGCTGTCCTGATGTTGTCGAAGTCAGAACGGATGTAGGACCAGCGGCCAAGGAGTTGTACAGTGTGGTCTTGGTGCCATGTTAGGATGCCACAGAAGCAGCAAATTGGTCAGCAGGATAGCATTTGTCTCAGATGGGAATGGAACAGTTGTCAAGAGGCGATGGAACCAGAGATGAATAGTGGACTGGATGGATAGGCATGTTGATCTTGTCTGAGCTGCAGGAAGTAGGCGAGTGGTTCATAAGGACTGGGGGTAGCCGGAACAGGTAAACTGGTGTGGTTCTGCCAAACAAATGTTTTCCGGTTTTGCTGTGTTTAATGGGGACGGTATCTCTGGCAAGGATGGCGGGCATCAGACATGCTGGGATGACAAGGGTTGTAGATAGCGATGAGGAGGTAAACTCTGAAAAATCGCAGGAATCACCAAATAATGGCAAAAGAAACATTGATTATAACATGGAAGAGACTACAATGGAGAAAGACCACAGCGTCTAGATGCAGGCAGACAGGATGTCAAGTGTAATGGGCTGGTGGACTTTGGTGCATTGGAGGCCCTTGAGGAGAATGGTGACCCAGTAAGCAACTTGAGAAAGAAGTTGATCCCGGCCAGGTACATCCAGATGGAGGATGTCCGCATGGAGAGAAATGAGCTGGCATGGGTGACAAAGGCAGACATGGTGATCAAGTCATTGGAGGGAAAAGGCAGGTGATAGATGGTATGGAAACATGAAGCGTCTCCAGGCTTTCCAGTAAGAGGACAGTGTACTTGGTGCAATGGCTGAATAGGATGTAGTGGTGTGACTGGGAGATGAGGCGAAGAAGTGGATCGGTCACAGGAAGGTCATCAAGGAGTAAGGAGGGACTGGGGATGGTAGGGGGTTCTGCATACGGGGCCTGGCACCTGAGGCGGGACAGAGAATCAGCGATTGAGTTACATTGGCTGGGTACATACAGTGAGGGAAAAAAGTATTTGATCCCCTGCTGATTTTGTACGTTTGCCCACTGACAAAGAAATGATCAGTCTATAATTTTAAATGGTAGGTTTATTTGAACAGCGAGAGACAGAATAATAACAAAGAAATCCAGAAAAACGCATGTGAAAAATGTTATAAATTGATTTGCATTTTAATGAGGGAAATAAGTATTTGACCCCCTCTCAATCAGAAAGATGTCTGGCTCCCAGGTGTCTTTTATACAGGTAACGAGCTGAGATTAGGAGCACACTCTTAAAGGGAGTGCTCCTAATCCCAGTTTGTTACCTGTATAAAAGACACCTGTCCACAGAAGCAATCAATAAATCAGATTCCAAACTCTCCATCATGGCCAAGACAAAAGAGCTCTCCAAGGATGTCAGGGACAAGATTGTAGACCTACACAAGGCTGGAATGGGCTACAAGACCATCGCCAAGCAGCTTGGTGAGAAAGTGACAACAGTTGGCGAGATTATTCGCAAATGGAAGAAACACAAAATAACTGTCAATCTCCCTCGGCCTGGGGTTCCATGCAAGATCTCACCTTGTGGAGTTGCAATGATCATGAGAACGGTGAGGAATCAGCCCAGAACTACACGGGAGGATCTTGTCAATGATCTCAAGGCAGCTGGGACCATAGTCACCAAGAAAACAATTGGTAATACACTACGCCGTGAAGGACTGAAATCCTGCAGCACCCGCAAGGTCGCCCTGCCCAAGAAAGCACATATACATGCCCGTCTGAAGTTTGCCAATGAACATCTGAATGATTCAGAGGACAACTGGGTGAAAGTGTTGTGGTCAGATGAGACCAAAATGGAGCTCTTTGGCATCAACTCAACTCGCCGTGTTTGGAAGAGGAGGAATGCTACCTATGACCCCAAGAACACCATCCCCACCGTCAAACATGGAGTTGGAAACATTATGCTATGGGGGTGTTTTTCTGCTAAGGGGACAGGACAACTTCACCCCATAAAAGTGACGATGGACGGGGCCATGTACCGTCAAATCTTGGGTGAGAACCTCCTTCCCTCAGCCAGGACATTGAAAATGGGTCGTGGATGGGTATTCCAGCATGACAATGACCCAAAACACACGGTCAAGGCAACAAAGGAGTGGCTCAAGAAGAAGCACATTAAGGTCCTGGAGTGGCCTAGCCAGTCTCCAGACCTTAATCCCATAGAAAATCTGTGGAGGGAGCTGAAGGTTTGAGTTGCCAAACGTCAGCTTTGAAACCTTAATGACTTGGAGAAGATCTGTAAAGAGGAGTGGGACAAAATCCCTCCTGAGATGTGTGCAAACCTGGTGGCCAACTACAATAAATGTCTGACCTCTGTGATTGCCAACAAGGGTTTTGCCACCAAGTACTAAGTCATGTTTTGCAGAGGGGTCAAATACTTATTTCTCTCAATAAAATGCAAATTAATTTCTAACATTTTTCACATGCGTTTTTCTGGATTTTTTTGTTGTTATTCTGTCTCACTGTTCAAATAAACCTACCACTAAAATTATAGACTGATCATTTCTTTGTCAGTGGGCAAATGTACAAAATCAGCAGGGGATCAAATACTTTTTTCCCCTCACTGTATGCAGCTCTGAGAAGGAACTGATGGGGGATAGATTGCCAGGTTAGACGTTTTAGGAAACTCATGATAGGGAGGGAATAAGAATGGCCCTTGTTAATTATGTGTACCACGGAAGGTTATCGTAATGGATGAGTATGGCCATTCTGTACCATTTGTTCCCCCAGGAAGAAGCGGCTACGACAATTGGGTACAACTTGAACAGGGCAGAGGAAGGGGCTGCAGGAGAGGAGACAAGTTCGGGAGGTCATGTGGCAGCAAACCAAAAGCCGCTGTAGAAACCCCATACCCGGTGGAAGGAGTAGCAGTGAACAGCTGTAAATCTTCGGGACAAGACAGTCATCATAGAGTAAGGCGATGTCGTGCCAATGACTGAGGAGAAGGTTTCAAGGCCTGAGCTCCGCGAGGCACGAGGGGTCAAAAACCAGTGTGAGGCAAGGAAGGCACCGAAGCGGCCAGGGAGAGATGGGACAATAAGGAGCAGCCTTGAGGAATAATCCTGATGGCATAATTCAGGTGGGTGACGTTTATTGCAGTGGTGAGATTCCAAGTAATTGGACAGGAGGGAAATGCACTGAAGATTGTTGAGCGGCAGCGAGGGCTGAAAGGAGACTGTTCCGTATGATGCCAAGGAGTTTGAGTCAAGAAGAGGGACCTTCCATCTTCTCCTCAGAAGGGTACGCCAAGGCGGCTGAAGGTATAGAGGCCCGGGGCTGAATGGGCACCAATAGTGAGGAAACTGTCAAGGAGAACATAAGGAAGCCAGTTTACATTCAGCAGGATCCAACAGAGGGCCTCGGCTAAGGTGTTGAATATTCAAGGGCTGCTCTTACAGCCAGAAGTCAGACGGACAGAGTAGTAGTAAATGAGGTAGGTGGAGAATGGGAGGGAGGAGAAGGGGCCAATCAGAAACCCCTGCGTCACCTTCTTGGCCAGGAGGGAGGAGACTACTTCTGTCTTGTCAAGTGCTGAATGGGATCGTCGGGCTCTCATGCCTCAGCCAGTTCGTCAGGATTTTGAGCCTCAGCAAAGGCGACCGGTCCGCTCTGGATCCCTTTGGTTGGCATCCTGCGGCTGGAGCCGAACGCACCGGGGAGGGGGTACCATCACATATGCTCTCTGTCTCTCCGACGCTCTAGGTCGCCATGTTCCCGCGTCTCAGCCGGACCGACAGGTTTCCTGTCAGTCCGGGATTGTCATTTTGGTCAGCGTCCTGCGGCTAGAGCCGCGTGTGTCGGAGAGGGGATACTGTCATGTGTGCTCCCTCTCTGGCCTCTAAGTCACCAGGCTGCTCGTTATGGAGCACACCAGTCACCATCGTCAGACTCACCTAGACTCCATCACCTCCTTGATTACCTGCCCTTATAATATAAATCTCACTCGCTTTGGTTCCTTTCCCAGGTGGCATTGTTTCTGTTTCCTGTCTGTGTGTTGTTTCTTGTTTTGTTTATTTGTTTATTAAAATATGCACTCCCTGAACTTGCTTCGGAACTACCCAGTGCACACGTTACAGCACATTAATTAACGTTTCAGTAAAAGTGCCCGTTTTAGCCAAACGGCAAATTTTAAACCGCAGTCCCTGGGCAGGTTATTAAGAACAATTAGCAGTGAGCACATGCAGAGCAACATAGAACATGCTAAATGTAGCACACAGACAGTGCAATAGCACAAAAAGCAACAAAGTGTTTCCACACCACACAAGCTACAGACAGTAGTGGAAAAAGTACCCAATTGTCATACCTGAGTAAAAGTAAAGTTACCTTAATAGAAAATTACTCAAGTAAAAGTGAGTCACCCAGTAAAATACTACTTGAGTAAAATAAAAAGTATTTGGGTTTTAAATATGCTTATAATATAAATATTTCTTATAGTAGGCAAATCTTTTTACATTTACGGATAGCCAGGGGCACACTCCAACACTCAGACATAATTTACAAACAAAGAATTTGTGTTTTGAGAGTTTGCCAGATCAGAGGCAGTAGGGATGACCAAGAATGTTCTATTGATTAGTGCATGAATAGGACCATTTTCATGTCCTGCTGAACATAAATGTAACTAGTACTTTTGGGTGTCATGAAAAATGTATGGAGTAAAAATTAGATAATTGTGTTTAGGAATGTAGTGAAGTAAGTTGTCAAAAATATAAATAGTAAGGTAGAGATACCCAAAAAAAACACACTTAAGTAGTACTTTACACCTTTGGCTACAGATAACATGGAAAGTGGCAATACACAGCTAGAGACTACAAGTCTGATTGTCCTTTAGCCATGTCTTTGTTTTTTGTGAAGGTGTGTTAGGTGGTGCAGTTGTGTGGCTGATGGCAGTGTGTTCCAGACATGAGAAGCTCTCACAGAGAAAGCAGAACGACGAACGGGACTATATGGGACTATACAGTCCATATGGATCTCCTGCATGGGTTTGGGTTTTCTGTTTGACAAAAGTACTAAGATGAGGGGGACCAGGCCATTTAGGACATTGAATACAAGACATGCGTCGGGGTATTGCACAAGATTTTCCCAACTCAGGAGCTTATGCTTTCTGAGAATGTAACAGTGATGATGGCTATTGGGCTTTCTATCAAGCACTTTGAGAGCCTGTTTGCAGACAGACTGAATGGGTTTTAATATTGTACAGCGAGCTTGGGCCCAACTAGTCAAGAAGTATGTTAAGTATCATAGCATTAAAGTACAGTTTGCAACCTCTGTAGTCAAACAATTTCATATTAATTGGAAATTAGCTGGGTTTGGTTATTTGACTTACCTTTTTCACCTGCTTTTTAAGAGGTTGGAATTAAGTATGATGCCAAGGTACTTAAAATTGAATACTTCCTAGAGCTTCTCCCCTGACACATACCTCTGGCTCAGGAGCATCAGTTTTTTTCACATTGAGAAGGGAGAGTCGAACTTGGTCTGAAAACATCTCGGAATCCGAGGCGGTGAGACCAATCTCCATTGTAAACTAAGCAAGTAAGCTAACTTAAGTAAACTTTGAGTAGCACTTTTGATAAATCGAGACATGTCACGCAGTGTCTTGCATGTGATGCAAAACAGAGAGGAGGAATGACTGTTTGGTCAGGTTTAAGTAGAGTGGTAGTGGTGATTTAAGGAGAGTGAGAACAGGTGTTGAGGCTGATTAGCAGTTAGTAGAAGATGTAGCTTGTTTGAGGAGTTACGTTTAAGGAAACTAGTTAAGCGTTGCAAACAGTAGTTGAGGCTGACCATAATTATATCCTCCTGATTCCTGCTTACAAGCAAAAACTAAAGCAGGAAGTACCAGTGACTCGCTCAATACGGAAGTGGTCAGATGAAGCAGATTCTACGCTGCAGGACTGTTTTGCTAGTGCAGACTGAAATATGCTCTGGGATTCATCCAAGGGCATTGAGGAGTTTACCACCTCAGTCACTGGCTTCATCAATAAGTGCATCGATGACATCGTCCTCACAGTGACCGTACGTAAACTCAGAAAAAAAAGAAACGTCCTCTCACTGTCAACTGCGTATACTTTCAGCAAACTTAACATGTGTAAATATGTGTATGAACATAACAAGATTCAACAACTGAGACATAAACTGAACAAGTTCCACAGACATGTGACTAACAGAAATTGAATAATGTGTCCCTGAACAAAGGGGGGGGTCAAAAGTAACAGTCAGTATCTGGTGTGGCCACCAGCTGCATTAAGTACTGCAGTGCATCTCCTCCTCGTGGACTGCACCAGATTTGCCAGTTCTTGCTGTGAGATGTTACCCCACTCTCCCACCAAGGCACCTGCACGTTCCCAGACATTTCTGGGGGGAATGGCCTTAGCCCTCACCCTCCAATCCAACAGGTCCCAGACGTGCTCAATGGGATTGAGATCCGGGCTCTTCGCTGGCCATGGAAGAACACTGACATTCCTGTCTTGCAGGAAATCACACACAGAACAAGCAGTATGGCTGGAGGCATTGTCATGCTGGAGGGTCATGTCAGGATGAGCCTGCAGGAAGGGTACCACATGAGGGAGGAGGATGTCTTCCCTGTAACGCACAGCATTGAGATTGCCTGCAATGACAACAAGCTCAGTCCGATGATGCTGTGACACACCGCCCCAGACCATGACGGACCCTCCACCTCCAAATCGATCCCGCTCCAGAGTACAGGCCTCGTGTAACGCTCATTCCTTCAACGATAAACGCGAATCCGACCATCACCCCTGGTGAGACAAAACCACGACGAGTCAGTGAAGAGCACTTTTTGCCAGTCCTGTCTGGTCCAGCGACGGTGGGTTTGTGCCCATAGGCGACGTTGTTGCCGGTGATGTCTGGTGAGGACCTGCCTTACAACAGGCCTACAAGCCCTTAGTCCAGCCTCTCTCAGCCTATTGTCTGAGCACTGATGGAGGGATTGTGTGTTCCTGTGTTCCATATGGCCACCTGTAGAAAACAAACTAACTACTAAAGAAGTAAAAGAAAAGTTCAAAGTGTTACCATCCATGTGTGACCTATTCAGAGACCAGAGAAAAAGGGAAAAAAGAAATAGAGAAGAAGGAAGACTGGAAAATAATTGTTAGTTGAAAATAAAATAAAAGTTGTATACATTACGAAAAGAGAAGAGAAAGTTGATAGAAGATCTGCAGGTGCTAATTGCTGATAAGATTAAAGAGACAATGGACACAGATGATGTGGACTAAAGTAAAAAGCTAAAAGAGGAGGTCAGACAAGCCACGGATATGGTAAGACAATACCAGAGGGAGATAGAAGAGTGCGAAAGGAGGACTAGACACTTGTCTGAAGAAGGCCCAGCTTGCACAGATCGAGAAAGGAAGTGGTGAATTTACTTATGATGGCTGCTCAAGTTGTTTCTACAGGATCACCACAACCACAGTCTGCAGCTCCCCCACAGTCACGTCATTCACACCCGTGAACCCGGTGCCTGCAGGGTATGTGCTTTTCACCACTCAGCATTATGGTGACCCACAAACATGGACTGGAAGAGGTGGGCCCGCCAGAGCCCCTCGTGACTGGAACAACACTCAATGCTGGACCTGTGGGCAGTTGGGGCATGTGAGTTTGCAGTGTAGGGGAAATGAAAGAGGAAGAGGTTACAACAGGGGCAGAGGAAGCTTTGCTAATGCACATCCTGGAGTGTACTACCCACCATGGAAACAATATGCTCCTCAGCCACAGTACCATTCGCCCGGAGCTGAAAATGCTCCCTCGGGGCCACCTATGCCCTATGGACAAGAAGGACAAGTTAATGACAGAGGACAGCCATGGCCAATGGGAAATCAGAACACCAACAGTTCTTATTTCCCTCAGAATCAACAATGAAGGCGCACGACTCCCCTGCTCCCTTGGGTTTCTCTGAGCAATTCATCAGAAACAATAACAGGGACATCGGGACAGCCCAGGAATGTGTACTGGACAAGGACTTGTTTGATGAACCTCTGTTAGACTCTGACATGGTGCTGTTCGTTGATGGTTCTGCTTATTTAGATCAAAGCACAGGGAATAAACATGTAGGATTTGCTGTAGTAGATGTGGAAGGTGATATTGAGGTTATACGGCCTCTACCAGAACATTTATCAGCGCAACAGGCAGAATTATTAGCTCTGAACACAGCTTGTGAATTGGGGGAAGGGAAGGCCCTTACTTTCTACTCAGACTCAGCATATGCTATTGGGGTTTGTTTGTCTTGGTGTGGGGTTTGGAGAGCAAGAGGCTTTACTAATAGATCTGGCTTATGGCTACATCTTTTGTCTGGCATGCCCTGTTTACCATCAACCATGAGCTCTACTATTTGCCGATTGGCTCATGGAGTGAGCCATTCAACAAGGGGGATATGGAGGAGGAGAAGATTTCGGCCCAATGGTTTTGCCCAAATTTGAATCAGCACATAAAACAGTTCATTTATCGCTGCGCGACATGTTTGTTATATATATAACATAGACAAGGGACCAGGGAATATCTCCACTCCAAAAGGAATTTTTGTCCACCTTGCTATGGATTCCAATAGACATGGTAGAGCTAAAAGAAAGAAAGATGCTGCCTGGTGATAATTGACAGGTTCACCAGGTGGGTGGAAGCATTTCCCACCGCCAACTGTGATGCGAACAGTTGCAGAATTGCTAGTCAGGGAAATTATACTCAGGTTAGGAGTGCCTGAGGTTTTGTCTGCAGACAATGGGACCCATCTCATAGGAGATGTTGTTGTCCAAGTGGACAAAATGATGGGTGTTGACCAGAAGTTTGTGTCCATCTATCACCCGTGGAGTGACGGGATTACAGAGAGGGCTAATCAAATGATCAAAGGGGGGCTTGCAAAAGCCTGCCATTCCACCAAAATTAGCTGGGTGGAATGCTTGCCCCTTGTCCTCATGAAAATGCTCAGCAGCCTTAACAAAGGTATTAGGTGTACACCTTACGAGATGTTAACAAGGCGACCCATGAACACAACAGGTGTTCGACCTATGACTGACTCTCACACTAGGAAAGCAGCAGGCTAAAAGATCCAGCTGGCATCATCTCTCCCACTGCAAGCACCTCCCAGAGTGGAAGTCATGGATGAGCGACTGGAGGGAGGGAGAGCAGGGCCCCGAGAACATCTGAAGGAGGAAGAAGGTCCGAGCCAAAGGACAGAAGCAGAGGGCCCAGACCAAAAGGCTGGAAAGAAAGATGAAAAAGAAGGCTCTAGCCAACGAGCAGAAGAAGGAGACATAATTTCACACTCACACTCAGGTTCTATAACTAAGAAACAGAGACTACACCGGGTCTGGTGGTTTGTTTTCCCCATCATCCTTTCCATGGGTCTCCTTGTTGGCACCGCCACAGGACCCCTTGGGGGATCTGAGGAAAACAACAAATGGATACAAATGGTGCGAAAAATTGGAAATCAGACTAAGAGGCCAGGAACCCTGATTTTAGTATTTAGAAAGCCTACATCAACCACTGAGCTGTGATTTTCTATGGGATTAAGGTCTGGAGACTGGCTAGGCCACTCCAGGACCTTAATGTGCTTCTTCTTGAGCCACTCCTTTGTTACTTTGCCCGTGTGTTTTGGGTCAGGCTTCACGGTAAGAACTAGCCACGCTGTACGGTGTAATTGTCCCAGCAGGCACCCGTGGATAGAATTGTTAGGAAATGGAAGCTTGAGCATCAATCCCATACTGACCTCCCTAAGCCCAAAGTCAACCACTGCCCTGTGTCTTTGTAATGATGGGAAGGAAGATATGGGAGATACTAGAGCTTGTCATGTATATACAGTGAGGGAAAAAAGTATTTGATCCCCTGCTGATTTTGTACGTTTGCCCACTGACAAAGAAATGATCAGTCTATAATTTTAATGGTAGGTGTATTTTAACAGTGAGAGACAGAAATGTTATACATTGATTTGCATTTTAATGAGGGAAATAAGTATTTGACCCCTCTGCAAAACATGATTTAGTACTTGGTGGCAAAACCCTTGTTGGCAATCACAGAGGTCAGACGTTTCTTGTAGTTGGCTACCAGGTTTCCACACATCTCAGGAGGGATTTTGTCCCACTCCTCTTTGCAGATCTTCTCCAAGTCATTAAGGTTTCGAGGCTGACGTTTGGCAACTCGAACCTTCAGCTGCCTCCACAGATTTTCTATGGGATTAAGGTCTGGAGACTGGCTAGGCCACTCCAGGACCTTAATGTGCTTCTTCTTGAGCCACTCCTTTGTTGCCTTGACCGTGTGTTTTGGGTCATTGTCATGCTGGAATACCCATCCACGACCCATTTTCGATGCCCTGGCTGAGGGAAGGAGGTTCTCACTCAAGATTTGACGGTACATGGCCCCGTCCATCGTCACTTTGATGCGGTGAAGTTGTCCTGTCCTTAGCAGAAAAACACCCCCAAAGCATAATGTTTCCACCTCCATGTTTGACGGTGGGGATGGTGTTCTTGGGGTCATAGGCAGCATCCAAACACGAGTTGAGTTGATGCCAAAGAGCTCCATTTTGGTCTCATCTGACCACAACACTTTCACCCAGTTGTCCTCTGAATCATTCAGATGTTCATTGGCAAACTTCAGACGGGCATGTATATGTGCTTTCTTGAGCAGGGGGACCTTGCAGGCGCTGCAGGATTTCAGTCCTTCACGGCGTAGTGTGCTACCAATTGTTTTCTTGGTGACTATGGTCCCAGCTGCCTTGAGATCATTGACAAGATCCTCCCGTGTAGTTCTGGGCTGATTCCTCACCGTTCTCATGATCATTGTAACTCCACGAGGTGAGATCTTGCATGGAGCCCCAGGCCGAGGGAGATTGACAGTTCTTTTGTGTTTCTTCCATTTGCGAATAATCACACCAACTGTTGTCACCTTCTCACCAAGCTGCTTGGCGATGGTCTTGTAACCCATTCCAGCCTTGTGTAGGTCTACAATCTTGTCCCTGACATCCTTGGAGACCTCTTTGGTCTTGGCCATGGGGGGAGAGTTTGGAATCTGATTGATTGATTGCTTCTGTGGACAGGTATCTTTTATACAGGTAAGAAACTGAGATTAGGAGCACTCCCTTTAAGAGTGTGCTCCTAGTCTCACCTCGTTACCTGTATAAAAGACACCTGGGAGCCAGAAATCTTTCTGATTGAGAGGGGGTCAAATACTTATTTCCCTCATTAAAATGCAAATCAATTTATAACATTTTTCACATGCGTTTTTCTAGATTTTTGTGTTGTTATTCTGTCTCTCACTGTTCAAATAAACCTACCATTAAAATTATAGACTGATCATTTCTTTGTCAGTGGGCAAACGTACGAAATCAGCAGGGGATCAAATACTCACTGTATGGGTAAACTGAGAGAAGAGTATAGTGATAGAGACAAAGTAGAGTCACAATTCAACGGCTCAGACACGAGAGGAATGTGGCAGGGTCTACAGTCAATCACAGACTACAAAAAGAAAACCAGCCCCCGTCTCGGACCACGATGTCCTGCTTCCAGACAAACTAAACAACTTATTTCCTCGCTTTGAGGACAATACAGTGCCACCAACACGGCCCGCTACCAAAACCTGCGGGCTCACCTTCACCGCAGCCAATGTGAGTAAAACATTTAAATGCTGGTGTGTTTACGGACATATTTAATCAACCCTTATCCCAGTCTGCTGTTCCCACATGCTTCAAGAGGGCCACCATTGTTCCTGTTCCAAAGAAAGCTAAGGTAACTGAGCTAAATGACTATCACCCCGTAGCACTCACTTCAGTCATCATGAAGTGCTTTGAGAGACTAGTCAAGGATCATATCACCTCCATCCTACCAGACACCCTAGACCCACTCCAATTTGCTTACCGTCCCAATAGGTCCACAGACGACGCAATTGCAATCACACTGCACACTGCCCTAACCCATCTGGACAAGAGGAATACCTATGTAAGAATGCTGTTCATCGACTACAGCTCAGCATTTAACACCATAGTACCCTCCAAACTCGTCATTAAGCTCGAGACCTTAGGTCTCAACCCAGTCCTGTGCAACTGGGTCCTTGACTTCCCGACGGGATGGCCCCAGGTGGTGAGGGTAGGAAACATCATTTCCACCCTGCTGATCCTCAACACAAGGGTGCGTTCTCAGCCCTCTCCTGTACTCCCTGTTCACCCATGACTGCGTGGCTAAGCACGCCTCCAACTCAATCAAGTTTGCTGACGACACTACAGTGGTAGGCTTGATTACCAACAACGACGAGACGGCCTACAGGGAGGAGGTGAGGGCCCTCGGAGTGTAGTGTCAGGAAAATAACCTCTCACTTAACGTCAACAAAACTAAGGAGATGATCGTGGACTTCAGGAAACAGCAGAGGGAGCACCCCCCCTATCCACATCGACGGGACAGTAGTGGAGAAGGTGGAAAGTTTTAAGTTCCTCGGCGTACACATCACGGACAAACTGGAATGGTCCACCCACACAGACAGAGTGGTGAAGAAGGCGCAACAGTGCCTCTTCAACCTCAGGAGGCTGAAGAAATTTGGCTTGTCACCAAAAACACCGCCTGGTACGGCAACTGCTCCGCCCACAACCGTAAGGCTCTCCAGAGGGTAGTGAGGACTGCACAACGCATCACCGGGGGTAAACTACCTGCCCTTCAGGACACCTACACCACCCGATGTCACAGGAAGGCCAAAAAGATCATCAAGGACAACAACCACCCAAGCCACTGCCTGTTCACCCCGCTATCATCCAGAAGGCGAGGTCAGTACAGGTGCATCAAAGCTGGGACCGAGAGACTGAAAAACAGCTTCTACCTCAAGGCCATCAGACTGTTAAACGGCCACCACTAACATTGAGTGGCTGCTGCCAACATACTGACTTAAATCTCTAGCCACTTTAAATAATAGAAAATTGGATGTAACAAATGTATGTATCACTAGCCACTTTTAACAATTTTGTATATAATGTTTACATATCCGACATTACTCATATCAAATGTATACACTGTACTCTATACCATCTACTGCATCTTGCCTATGCCGTTCGGCCATCGACTCAACTCTCTAGCCACTTTAATAATTAAAAAGTGGATGTAATAAATGTATCACTAGCCACTTTAAACGATGCCATTTATATAATGTTTACATATCCTACTCTACTCATCTCACATGTATATACTGTACTATATACCGTCTTGCCTATGCCGGTCAGCCATCGCTCATCCATATATTTATATGTACATACTCGTATCCAATCCTTTACACTTGTGTGTATAAGGTAGTTGTTGTGAAATTGTTAGATTACTTGTTAGATTCTACTGCATGGTCGGAACTAGAAGCACAAGCATTTCGCCACACTCGCATTAACATCTGCTAACCATGTGTATGTGACAAATAACATTTGATAGGAGAAACTATGCTAAAGTGGATGTTATTGTGTGTTAGACTTACAGCAACAGGTGACATGTGTAAACCTTTCCAGGACAGAGGAAGGTATGGGAGCACCTTTTGTATGGATGTGGGTATGCAGTGACAAAGGGTACCTCACTTTACCTCCTGGATGGGGAGGGGGTGTTGTTATTTAGAGAGGACAGAAATGTACATGTTAAGAATTCCGGTCACTGACTTTTCAATGAGACAGGTAAAACCAACTCTGGTGAACTGAAGCACGCCAAACAACTTATCCCAGACAATCAGGAAGCCTATGGTCATGCCCTACACCCGGGTGACATTTATGGAATGTCAGTCATACCCTCCTGGGGTGTGGCTGTCCTAGGAAAGTGGGTAAACAGTTGAACCTACTCTTTACAGGCCCGTATGAATTTAACGATCCGAGGATTTAGCCAACTCTCATTAGATGTCCAAAATCTGAACGCAGTCGTCAGCTGCCATCAGTTGGCTTTAGATTATCTTTTGGCGAAGGAAGGAGGACACTGTAATGTACTAGGTATTGTTTATCCTGACTATTGTGTTATGCTCCTCCCTGACTCCTCTGAGAATATGACTGCGATAATTGATAAGATTGCTGACCTTGTAAAACTCTCAAAATCTGAAAAATCTGTCTTTCACAAAATAATTTGAGTCAATTGGAGGTGTACCTGTGGATGTATTTCAAGGCCTACCTTCAAACTCAGTGCCTCTTTTGCTTGACATCATGGGAAAATCAAAAGAAATCAGCCAAGACCTCAGAAAAACAATCGTAGCCATCCACAAGTCTGGTTCATCCTAGGGAGCAATTTCCAAACACCTGAAGGTACCACGTTCATCTGTACAAACAATAGTATGCAAGTATAAACACCATGGGACTGTTAGAGGTTCACCTAGGGGTCATGATAGGGGCTGTACCAAATGTTTGATGTATTATAATAATTGATTATGCTTATGTTGTATTAATAGAAGAGGAGGGGTTATAAGACCCCTCCCTCCTTACATTTATAGGGTCCTAGACTACAGATGAACAATATATATACACATTATGAGGTTTAACATTGTTCAACAGTACTTTTCTAGTCTCTCTGCCTCTTATAAAGAAACTGTCTGAGAAATGTGTGACTGTGAAGACAGAACTGCAGGGAAGTGTAAGAGATGAGAGACTAGTCAGACATTCCACTATAAATAAACTTGGACATTTACTGCTAATCTTTTAGATAACACTGAAACTCTATGTTTGTGCAGCTGTGGATGCATGGGCTTGGTCTCATGAGTAGAAGGTAATGACGTAGGCAGTGACATCACTAAGGCTGGACTTCGGGTTTAATAAAATAACTTTGACCCTTTACTATTTTGCAGAACTTACTCGGAAACATGTGTGCTATGTTCCTGATTGTCAACTTCTGTCTGAAATTGCATTAAAGGTTTTGAATTAATTAAAGATGTTGTCATAATGCTAATTTTGCAAATGATTGACAAGGAACAAAGAACGAACCCCAACAGGACAACGCAGCCATCATACCGCTCAGGAAGGAGACGCTTTCTGTCTCCTAGAGATGAATGTACTTTGGTGCGAAAAGTGCAAATCAATCCCAGAACAATAGCAAAGGACCTTGTGAAGATGCTGGAGGAAACAGGTACAAAAGTATCTATATCCACAGTAAAACGAGTCCTATATCGACATTACCTGAAAGGCTGCTCAGCAAGGAAGAAGCCACTGCTCCAAAACCGCCATAAAAAAGCCAGATTACGGTTTGCAACTGCACATGGGGACAAAGATCGTCCTTTTTGGAGAAATGTCCTCTGGTCTGATGGAACAAAAATAGAACTGTTTGGCCATAATGATTATCGTTATGTTTGGAGGATAAAGGGGGAGGCTTGCAAGCCGAAGAACACCATCCCAATCGTGAAGCATGGGGGTGGCAGCATCATGTTGTGGAGGTGATTTGCTGCAGGAGGGTCTGGTGCACTTCACAAAATAGATGGCATCATGAGGGAAGAGGAAAATTATGTGGATATGTTGAAGCAACATCTCAAGACATCAGTCAGGAAGTTAAAGCTTGGTCGCAAATGGGTCTTCCAAATGGACAATGACCCCAAGCATACTTCCAAAGTTGTGGCAAAATGGCTTAAGGACAACAAAGTCAAGGTATTGGAGTGGCCATCACAAAGCCCTGACCTCAATCCTGTAGAAAATCTGTGGCAGAACTGAAAAAGCGTGTGCAAGCAAGGAGCCCTACAAACCTGACTCAGTCACACCAGCTCTGTCAGGAGGAATGGGCCAAAATTCACCCAATTTATAGTGGGAAGCTTGTGGAAGGTTACCCAAAACATTTGACCCAAGTTAAACAATTTAAAGGCAATGCTACCAAATACTAATTGAGTGTATGTAAAATTCTGACCCACTGGGAATGTGATGAAAGAAATAAAACCTGAAATAAATCATTCTCTCTACTATTATTCTGACATTTCACAATCTTAAAATAAAGTGGTGATCCTAACTGACCTAAGACAGGGAATGTTTACTTGGATTAAATGTCAGGAATTGTGAAAAACTGAGTTTAAATGTACTTGGCTAAGGGGTATGTAAACTTCCGACTTCAACTGTACAGTGGGGCAAAAAAGTATTTAGTCAGCCACCAATTGTGCAAGTTCTCTCACTTAAAAAGATGAGAGAGGCCTGTAATTTTCATCATAGGTACACTTCAACCATGACAGACAAAAATGAGGAAAAAAAATCCAGAAAATCACATTGTAGGATTTTTTTATGAATTTATTTGCAAATTATGGTGGAAAATAAGTATTTGGTCTATACCTGTTTGAACTTGTTATCAGTATAAAAGACACCTGTCCACAACCTCAAACAGTCACACTCCAAACTCCACTATGGCCAAGACCAAAGAGCTGTCAAAGGACACCAGAAACAAAATTGTAGACCTGCACCAGGTTGGGAAGACTGAATCTGCAATAGGTAAGCAGCTTGGTTTGAAGAAATCAACTGTGGGAGCAATTATTAGGAAATGGAAGACATACAAGACCACTGATAATCTTCCTCGATCTGGGGCTCCACGCAAGATCTCACCCGTGGGGTCAAAATGATCACAAGAACGGTGAGCAAAAATCCCAGAACCACACGGGGGGATCTAGTGAATGACCTGCAGAGAGCTGGGACCAAAGTAACAAAGCCTACCATCAGTAACACACTACACCGCCAGGGACTCAAATCCTGCAGTGCCAGACGTGTCCCCTGCTTAAGCCAGTACATGTTCAGGCCCGTCTGAAAGTTTGCTAGAGAGCATTTGGATGATCCAGATGAGGATTGGGAGAAAGTCATATGGTCAGATGAAACCAAAATAGAACTTTTTGGTAAAAACTCAACTCGTCGTGTTTGGAGGACAAAGAATGCTGAGTTGCATCCAAAGAACACCATACCTACTGTGAAGCATGGGGTGGAAACATCATGCTTTGGGGCTGTTTTTCTGCAAAGGGACCAGGACGACTGATCCGTGTAAAGGAAAGAATGAATGGGGCCATGTATCGTGAGATTTTGAGTGAAAACCTCCTTCCATCAGCAAGGGCATTGAAGATGAAACGTGGCTGGGTCTTTCAGCATGACAATGATCCCAAACACACCGCCTCGGGCAACGAAGGAGTGGCTTCAGAAGAAGCATTTCAAGGTCCTGGAGTGGCCTAGCCAGTCTCCAGATCTCAACCCCATAGAAAATCTTTGGAGGGAGTTGAAAGTCCGTGTTGCCCAGCGACAGCCCCAAAACATCAGTGCTCTAGAGGAGATCTGCATGGAGGAATGGGCCAAAATACCAGCAACAGTGTGTGAAAACCTTGTGAAGACTTACAGAAAACGTTTGACCTCTGTCATTGCCAACAAAGGGTATATAACAAAGTATTGAGATAAACTTTTGTTATTGACCAAATACTTATATTCCACCATAATTTGCAAATAAATAAATTAAAAATCCTACAATGTGATTTTCTGGATTTCTTTTTCTCATTTCGTCTGTCATAGTTGAAGTGTACCTATGATGAAAATTACAGGCCTCTCTCATCTTTTTAAGTTGGAGAACTTGCACAATTGGTGGCTGACTAAATACTTTTTTGCCCCACTGTATATATGCATTATAAGGTTTAATATTGTTCCAGTTCTTTTCTAGTCTCTGCTTCTTATAAGAAACCGTCTGAGATGTGTGAGTTATTGCAGTCAAAACAGGGTGTCTGTGAGAAAGCGCCTCAAGGCTAAAAGAGATTAATAGACACAGAACCCTGCAGGGGAGTGAAAGAGATAAGAGACAAGTCAGACATACCACTATAAAGCAACTTTGGGAGTGGAAAATTATTGCTGAGCCCTTAGAAAACACTGGAACTATTGTCTCTCCTGCAAGTTTGTAAAACTGTATATGCATGGGCTTGGTCTCATGAGTAGAAGGTGTTGATGTAGGCAGTTACATCATAAGGGTTGACTGCAAACATATTGAAGCAAGTTAGACCTTTCCTATTTTGCAGAACTCAGGAGAGACCTCTGTTGTATGTTTGATCTTTGACTTCTGTCTACAGCTGTATTTTGATTCAAAAGAATATGATTTATAAGTGCATATTTTGAGTATTCCTTATTTGTTGAGTAAATAACGGAGCCCAGAAAAGTGGAACCAACAAGCTGTTAGTGTCTAAACGACCATTCCACAGGTGCATGATCCACAGGTGCATTAATTGTTTATGGTTCATTGAACAGGCATGGGAAACAGTGTTTAATACTTCTTAGGGAGCAGCAGCAGTGGTGTCTGTTTTGGAGAGTCTGGCGTGCCCAAAGTAAAATGCCTGCCACTCAGGCCCAGAAACTAGGATATGTACATTAGTACTATTGGATAGAAAACACTCTGAAGTTTCTAAAACTGCTAAAATAATGTCTATGAGTGTAACAGAACTGATATGGCAGGCGAACAACCGAGGAATTTCTGTCCACATTTTTATTTTGTGACATGCCCTCACTTCCAATGGCTGTCTATGGGATTTGCTGTAAAATAGGACCCAGGTTGCAGTACCTATGGCTTCCACTAGATGTCAACAGTAATTAGACAAGGTTTCATGCGTTTACCATGGAAAACAACCTTACAGAAGAAGAATATGTAAGTGGATGGAGGAAGTGGCTTTTGTTTTTTGCGCGCCAGACCGTGAGCGCGCTCCTCGGGATTTTACTTTTCTATCGTCCAGGTTATTATCCGTGTGAAATATGATAGTTAATATTCATAAAAGTGTACCTAAGGATACATTATAAATTATGTTTGATTTGTTTGGGCAAAGTTGCTAGGTATCATTTGAACGCTTTCTCTTCCCTGTACAATGGGCAAGTAGACGGTGGATTTTCTGAACATAACGCGCCAACCAAACAGAGATTTATGGATATAAACAATTACTTTTTCTAACAAAAAGGAACATGGACTGTCTTGCTTGGACACTTCGGATTGCCCTCAGCAGAAGATCAAAGGTAAGCAATTTATTTTAGCTCTTTTATGTGTTTTGTGAGACCCGCACTAGTTATGAAATTATGCTAATGCAGAAAATATGTGAGGTGCTATCAAATGTTGTGCTTTCGCCGTAAAGCCTTTTTGAAATCTGACAACGCTGTGAGATTGCCAAGAGTCTAAGCTTTTGAAGAGTATGCAATACTTGTATATAGATGAATGTTTTACAATTCTACTTTTGGATTTTGAATTTGGCGCCATACATTTCTCCAGGTAGTGTCGGGATTTCTAGCGCCCCAATGATCCCCAAGAGGTTTTAAACCCTTTACAATGAAGATCTGTGAAGTTTTGGGGATTTTTACGAATTGTCTTTGAAAGACAATTCTGAGTTTACCTTTCCCAACCAGAAGCCATGGATTACAGGCAACATCAGCACCGAGCTAAATGCAAGTAGAGCAAAAATCACTGAAGTTGGAGACTTATATCTCCCTCACTAACTGTCAGAACAGCTTACCGAATGCTGCAGCTGTACACAGCCCATCTGTAAATAGCCCATCCAACCAACTACCTACCTCATTTTTGTTTTTTTTCTGCTCTTTTGCACACCAGTATTTCTACTTGCACATCCTCATCTGTACATCTATCACTTCAGTGTTAATTGCTAAATTGTAATTACTTTGCCACTATTGGCCTATTTATTGCCTTACCTCCCTACTTCATTTGCACACACTGTATACAGATTTTCTGTTGTGTTATTGACTGTACGTTTGTTTATCCCATGTGTAACTCTGTTGTTGTTTTTGTCGCACTGCTTTGCTTTATCTTGGCCAGGTCGCAGTTGTAAATGAGAACTTGTTCTCAACTGGCCTACCTGGTTAAATAAAGGTGAAATAAATAAATACTTTTTTAAATAAAAGGTGAAATAAAAAAAAAACTGCTCGGCATCCAACCGTAAGGAGCTACAGGGGGTAGTGCATACTGCCCAGTACATCACTGGGGCCAAGCTTCCTGCCATCCAGGACTTATATACTAGGCGGTGTCAGAGGAAGGACCCAAAGATTGTCAAGGACTCACCCAAGTCATAGACTGTTCTCTCTGCTACCGCACTGCAAGCGGTACTGGAGTGCCAAGTATAGGTCCAAAAAGGCTCCTTAACAGCTTCTACCCACAAGCCATGAGACTGCTGAACAATGAATCAAATGGACACCTGGACTATTTGCATTGACCCCCTTTGATTTTAAACTGCTGCTACTCGCTGTTTATTATCTGTGCATAGTCACTTTACCCTACCTACATGTACAAATTACCTTGACTAACCTGTACCCCAACACATCGACTCGGTACCGCCTGTATATAGCCTCATTGTTATTTAATTATTTAATTGTGTTACTTTTTTGTATTTTTTACAAGTTTATTTAGTAAATATTTTCTTAACTGCATTGTTGGTTAAGGGCATGTTAGTAAGCACTTCACTGTAAGGTCTGCGACAAATAAAACTTGATTGGCAATAGTTAGCAGCTGGTACTTGTTGAGTTGCTAGGCAGCTGTGTTAAAGGCAACTAGTTAAGTGTTACATTCAAGTCTGGTCTTTCTCCTGAATTTTTGTTAACCCATAACACCATTTAAAGGACATCAACTGGCAGAACAAGTTTCAGCAAAGTACAGTGTTATTGTTTTCAGGAAGATACCCCCATGGGAGGGACAGGAGGCATGTAAGAGCAATGGCTCCCACATAAACTGCCCTACAAAGACAAAGAGCAGTCCACGCAAACAGTGAATCTGAGGAATGGCTTTAAAGATTTTGCCGTCCAGACAAATATGTTTAAGTAGAAACAATGATAACGCACTGATGTATTCTCTTATTATGAAGAATCTTTACACTTCAGCCATGACCACTGATCTAACCTATGACCACTGATCTAACCTAATCTATGCATATACTGCACTCTGCCTTAAACAACTTTATGGGTAATGCAAAGGTAAAGTGCAAAATCTACATTCTAAATGTGTTTATCCAACTTGTTTTTCCTGTTTGATGGAAACAGTGAGTTCTAACTACATTCCAACTGTATTTTATGGTTTTATGCAGTAGAGCTATGTTTTGAATGTTGTATTGTAGTAGGCCTAACCCTCAATCTTTGTGTGCTGGTTATGCATCTTGTTGATATTCATCCAAGGACACCTCACTGCAGAAAAATTCTTATGAAATCATGTGACTTAGTTATAGAAAAGGGTTCCTGTAAACGCGCCCTAATTCAAAAAGCAAACCAACTATGGACTAACCAGAAATGTTCTGTTACTAGTAAATTATTGATTTCAAGAACCTTGTTTCTTAAGCTACAACTGTCAACGTGGGCTATTTTTAACACTTTCCTGGGATGCTTGATTGTTTTGTTCTTCTTGCTTTACTGGGAAGCTTAGCAGAGGTATACGTGCTGGGGTTATTTATGTTAGTGGATGAGGTGCACACAGTGGACTTACTGCTAAGGCACATCTAGCTGTAGGATCATCAAAGGCTTGTTATGCATCTTGTTGACATTCCTCCAAGCACACCTCACTGCAGCAGAATTCTTATGAAATCATGTGACTTAGTTATTGAAAAGGATTCCTGTAAACGCGCCCTAAAACAAAAAGGAAACTAAGGACTAACCAGAAATATCTGTTAAATTGTAACCCTAAAGTATGAATGTGTGAACTCTTGTCGTCTGTTTGGCAAACCACATAAGAACATTATATTTAAGGATGTAAACTGTCAGTACAAGTTTGAGTTTATTTTTATAGGGACAGTGCACATGTCACGTGCTCCCTCCGGCCTCTAGGTTACCAGGCTGCTCGTTATGGCGCACACCTGTCACCATCATGACGCGCACCTGCACGTCAGACTCACCTGGATTCCATCACCTCCTTGATTACCTTCCCTATATTATATATCACTCCCTTTGGTTCCTTCCCCAGGTGGCATTGTTTCTGTTTCCTGTCTGCGTGTTGTTTCTTGTTTTGTTTGTTTATTATATTATGCACTCCCTGAACTTGCTTCCCGACTCCCGTTACAGCACATTAATTAACGTTTCAGTAAAAGTGCCCGTTTTAGACAGCCGGTTAATTTTAAACCGCAGCCCCTGGGCAGGTTATTAAGAACAATACAGACAAACAATTAGCAATACAGACAAAGCAACAAAGTGTTTCCACACCACACAAGCTACAGACAGTAGTGGAAAAAGTACCCAATTGTCATACCTGAGTAAAAGTAAAGTTACCTTAATAGAAAATTACTCAAGTAAAAGTGAGTCACCCAGTAAAATACTACTTGAGTAAAATAAAAAGTATTTGGGTTTTAAATATGCTTAAGTACCAAAAATATAAATATTTCTTATAGTAGGCAAATCTTTTTACATTTACGGATAGCCAGGGGCACACTCCAACACTCAGACATAATTTACAAACAAAGAATTTGTGTTTTGAGAGTTTGCCAGATCAGAGGCAGTAGGGATGACCAAGAATGTTCTATTGATTAGTGCATGAATAGGACCATTTTCATGTCCTGCTGAGCATAAATGTAACTAGTACTTTTGGGTGTCATGAAAAATGTATGGAGTAAAAATTAGATAATTGTGTTTAGGAATGTAGTGAAGTAAGTTGTCAAAAATATAAATAGTAAGGTAGAGATACGCCCAAAAAACACAGTTAAGTAGTACTTTACGCCTTTGGCTACAGATAACATGGAAAGTGGCAATACACAGCTAGAGACTACAAGGCTGATTGTCCTTTAGCCATGTCTTTGTTTTTTGTGAAGGTGTGTTAGGTGGTGCAGTTGTGTGGCTGAATGCAGTGTGTTCCAGACATGAGAAGCTCTCACAGAGAAAGCAGAACGACTATAACAGTGCTTTTCCTTAATGGAACTATACAGTCACCTCTCAATGCAGACTATATGGATCTCCTGCCATGGATTTGAGTTCTGTTTGACAAAAGTACTAAGATGAGGGGGAGGAGCCAGGCCATTTAGGACATTGAATACAAGACATGCATCGGGGTATTGCACAAGATTTTCCCAACTCAAGAGCTTATGCTTTCTGAGAATGTAACAGTGATGATGGCTATTGGGCTTTCTACCAAGCACTTTGAGAGCCTGTTTGCAGACAGACTGAATGGATTTTAATATTGTACAGCAAGCTTGGGCCCAACTAGTCAAGCAGTATGTTAAGTATCATAGCATTGAAGTACAGTTTTGCAACCTCTGTAGTGAAACAATTTCATATTAATTGGAAATTAGCTAGGTTTGGTTATTTGACTTACCTTTTTCACCTGCTTTTTAAGAGGTTGGAATTAAGTATGATGCCAAGGTACTTAAAATCGAATACCTCCTAGAGCTTCTCCCCTGACACATACCTCTGGCTCAGTAGCGTCAGTTGCCCTCCTTGTGAAGAACATGCAGACTGTTTTTTTCACATTGAGAAGGGAGAGTCAAACTTGGTCTGAAAACATCTCAGAATCCGAGGCAGTGAGACCAATCTCCATTGTAAACTAAGCAAGTAAGCTAACTTAAGTAAACTTTGAGTAGCACTTTTGATAAATCGAGACATGTCACGCAGTGTCTTGCATGTGATGCAAAACAGAGAGGAGGAATGACTGTTTGGCCAGGTTTAAGTAGAGTGGTAGTGGTGATTTAAGGAGAGTGAGAACAGGTGTTGAGGCTGATTAGCAGTTAGTAGAAGATGTAGCTTGTTTGAGGAGTTACGTTTAAGGAAACTAGTTAAGCGTTGCAAACAGTAGTTGAGGCTGACCATAATTATATCCTCCTGATTCCTGCTTACAAGCAAAAACTAAAGCAGGAAGTACCAGTGACTCGCTCAATACGGAAGTGGTCAGATGAAGCAGATTCTACGGTACAGGACTGTTTTGCTAGCACAGACTGAAATATGCTCTGGGATTCATCCAATGGCATTGAGGAGTTTACCACCTCAGTCACCGGCTTCATCAATAAGTGCATCGATGACATCGTCCTCACAGTGACCGTACGTAAACTCAGCAAAAAAAGAAACGTCCTCTCACTGTCAACTGCGTATACTTTCAGCAAACTTAACATGTGTAAATATGTGTATGAACATAACAAGATTCAACAACTGAGACATAAACTGAACAAGTTCCACAGACACGTGACTAACAGAAATGGAATAATGTGTCCCTGAACAAAGGGGGGGTCAAAATCAAAAGTAACGGTCAGTATCTGGTGTGGCCACCAGCTGCATTAAGTACTGCAGTGCATCTCCTCCTCGTGGACTGCACCAGATTTGCCAGTTCTTGCTGTGAGATGTTACCCCACTCTCCCACCAAGGCACCTGCAAGTTCACAGACATTTCTGGGGGGAATGGCCTTAGCCCTCACCCTCCGATCCAACAGGTCCCAGATGTGCTCAATGGGATTGAGATCCGGGCTCTTCGCTGGCCATGGCAGAACACTGACATTCCTGTCTTGCAGGAAATCACACACAGAACAAGCAGTTTGGTTGGAGGCATTGTCATGCTGGAGGGTCATGTCAGGATGAGCCTGCAGGAAGGGTACCACATGAGGGAGGAGGATGTCTTCCCTGTAATTCACAGCATTGACATTTCCTGCAATGACAACAAGCTCAGTCCGATGATGCTGTGACACACCGCCCCAGACCATGACGGACCCTCCACCTCCAAATCGATCCCGCTCCAGAGTACAGGTCTCGTGTAACGCTCATTCCTTCAACGATAAACGCGAATCCGACCATCACCCTGGTGAGACAAAAATGCGACAGTGAAGAGCACTTTTTGCCAGTCCTGTCTGGTCCAGCGATGGTGGGTCTGTGCCCAAAGGTGACGTTGTTGCCGGTGATGTCTGGTGAGGACCTGCCTTACAACAGGCCTACAAGCCCTTTATTGTGAACAGTCTGAGCACTGATGGAGGGATTGTGTGTTCCTGGTGTATCTCTGGCAGTTATTGTTGCCATCCTTACCTGTCTCGCAGGTGTGATGTTCGGATATACTGATCCTGTGTTGATCAGCTGTCCGTCCTGTCTCCTTGTAGCACTGTTTTAGGCGTCTCACAGTCCGGACATTGCAATTTATTGCCCTTGCCACATCTGCAGTCCTCATGCCTCCTTGCAGCATGCCTAAGGCACGTTCACGCAGATGAGCAGGGATCCTGGGCATCTTTCTTTTGGTGTTTTTCAGAGTCAGTAGAAAGGCCTCTTTAGTGTCCTAAGTTTTCATAACTGTGACCTTAATTGCCTAACGTCTGTAAGCTCTTAGTGTCTTAACGACCGTTCCACAGGTGCATGTTCATTAATTGTTTATGGTTCACTGAACAAGCATGGGAAACAGTGTTTAAACCCTTTACAATGAAGATCTGTGAAGTTATTTGGATTTTTACGAATTGTCTTTGAAAGACAATTCTGAGTTTACCTATCCCAACCAAACGCCATGGATTACAGGCAACATTAGCACCGAGCTAAATGCTAGAGCTGCCGCTTTCAAGGAGCAGGACACAAACCCGGACGGTTATAAGAAATCCCGCTATTCCCTCAGATGAACCATCAAACAGGCAAAGCGTCAATACAGGACTAAAATTTTATCCTACTACACTGGCTCTGACGCTCGTCGAATGTGGCAGGGTGTTCAAACTATTACGGGCTACAAAGGGAAACCCAGCCGCGAGCTGCCCAGTGACGCGAGCCTACCAGATGGGCTAAATGCCTTTTATGCTCACTTCGAGGCAAGCAAAACACTGAAGCATGTGTGAGAGCACCAGTTGTTCCATACGACTGTGTGATCACGCTCTCCGTAGTCGATGTGAGCAAGACCTTTTAAACAGGTCGAACAATCACAAGACAAAACGGATTACCAGGACGTGTATTCAGAGCATGCGCGGACCAAATGGCAAGTGTCTTCACTGACATTTTCAACCTCTCCCTGACCTCTCCCTGAGTCTGTAATACCTACATGTTTTAAGCAGGCCACCATAGTCGCTATGCCTGAGAAAATGAAGGTAACCTGCCTAAGTGACTACCGCCCGTAGCACTCACGGCGGTAGCGATAATGGGCTTTAAATGGCTGGTCATGCCTCACATCAACACCATCATCCCGGGAAACCCTGGTTGTAACTTTTAATGGGTTACAGAGTTAATGTTTACAGTTAATTCACTGAGCTGTATCTAAATATATTTTCTTTACAGTTATTTACTTAAATATGTAAGTGTATTAGAATTTGTGTGATGGAGATTGAGAGAACTACATACATATTTCTGTTGTATTGGATTTCGCTATTGACTGCAAGTTCCAGAATGCCTTGCGACAGGTAGTAGGAAGAGAGGAGAACGCGCCAGTTACGTACAAGTGATTATCCTGACTTTCGCTAGCAACTTTCTTTTATTGTTTTGTAGAATCTAAAGTTGTTAAATGTAACGTGAACAAGTATTATTACTAAAAGAAGCTTTCATTTCAAACTCGACGTCCCGAATCATTACTTTGAAGATAGTTATTCTATAATTTGGTGCCGATACCCGGGAAAAGTATGAGCTGCGAAGAAGATATGGATGAAGCGGCTGAAATGGCTGAGGAAGAATGTCGGCATGAAGCAGAAAGAATGAGACGAAAGCGGGGTACCATTTGAGGTGCCACAACACAGATTTTTAATCCGATTGACATGGAAATAACCCAGTCAAATTCGGATACCGATCACTTGAGTACATTGTTGGAATTGCTGTCAGCTAAGGAGGACTGTAGGGGTTGCGTAACTGGTTGCAGAGAAGTCAGGCGCAGGAGAGCAAAACTGGGAAAAAAACTTAGTCGTTTATTAAAACAACCCAATGGTACAAACAACACGAGAGAAAATGGGCACAAAATAGTCCGTAACGCACCAGTAAATAATGTACACAAGCACTACAAAGAACAATCCCACACAAAGACATGTAGGGGAACAGAGGGTTATATACAAAACATGTAATTGAGGGAATTGAAACCAGGTGTGGAAAACACAGACAAAATAAATGGAAAATGAAAAGTGGATCGGTGATGGATAGAAGACCGGTGACGTCGACCACCGAACGCCGCCTGAACAAGGAGAGGCACTGCGACTTCGGCGGAAGTCGTGACAGTACCCACCCCCACCCCCTGACGCCGCTGCTCCAGCAGCGCGCCGACACCGCCTCGAGAAAGACCCGGAGGGCGAGGTGCAGGGCGACCTGGACGGCGACGGTGGAACTCCCGCAGCATTGAAGGGTCCAACACGTCTTCCGCCGGAACCCAGCATCTCTCCTCTGGACCGTACCCCTCCCAGTCCACGAGGTACTGAAGGCCCCTTGCCCAACGCCTCAAGTCCAGTATGGAGCGAACTGAGTATGCCGGGGCCCCCTCGATGTCCAGAGGGGGCAGAGGAACCTCCCACACCTCAGACTCTTGGAGTGGGCCAGCCACCACCGGCCTGAGGAGAGACACATAGAACGAGGGGTTAATACGGTAATCGGGGGGAAGCTGTAACCTATAACAAACATTGTTTTCCTCAGTTAGTGGCTGTGGAATGTGAGAGAGAGAGTGGCTGTGGAATGTGCTGGGTGGACGGGAGGAGATCAAAGGATTGCTATAGGGGAAGCAGATGGGCATCTGTGTATTAGGTGAAGGAGGGGTTGAGGTCAGGAGGTGAGCTCAGATCCCCTGAAGGGAGTAATAAGGGTGTATTACCCTCTTCCTGTAGAACCATAAGATGGAAGGATTGGAGAGAAGGAGGAGTGTCTTAAGGGGGACATATAGACCTGTGATGGTGAGAAATGTTTTGCTGTCTGAATACAGCTGTGACGATCCTTTGGGTAGTACTGGATCAAGGTAACACAACAACAGAGTTTCAGTCAGGAGATAAAACTACTGAACGCAGGAAAAGGCTTAAACAATAACTGTAAAATCAAAGAACTGAAACCGTTCCTGGATGAACACGAACTACTCAGTGTAGGAGGAAGACTGCAACAGTCCAACTTCACATTCAGAGAGCAGCACCCATGGGTTGTACCCAACAAGTACAGATACTCAGAAATGCTGATACAGCACCACTATGAGAAGGTGATGCATTCTGGAACAAGAGACACTCTAGTACAAATCAGAGAGCGATACTGGATCTTGCGTGCTAGGCAGCTAGTCAAGAGCACAGTGACAAGATGTATAGTGTGCAAGAGATTCAAGGCAAGGGCCGGACAGCAGGTCACTGCGCCTTTACCAAAACACAGAATAACTGAATCCCCACCATTCGAAGTCATAGGTGTGGATTTTGCAGGACCGCTCTACTTGAAAGAAAATGGTTCTGTGAAGAAGTCATACGTTGCACTGTTCACTTGTGCTGTAACCAGAGCAGTGCATTTGGAACTGGTCTCAGATCAGTCAACAGATACATTCCTGTTAGCTCTAAAAAGATTCATCTCAAGGATAGGATTATGCAAGGTAATCTACTCAGACAATGCAAAAATGTTCAAGAGAGGTGTTCAGGACTTGAAAGAGCTGTGGTAGGCAATCGAAGAGCCCCAACTCTTGGTGTTCTTCTCAGAAAGGGGCATCACCTAGAGGTTCATCGCCGAGCGTGCAGACTGGTGGTGCGGATTCTGGGAAAGACTCATCAGGTCAGTGAAAACATGCCTGAGAACGGTTATTGGGAGAGCTTCACACAACTTTGAAGAGATGTGCACAGTCCTGACAGAGGTTGAAGCTATCCTAAATTCAAGGCCTCTGACCTTCGTGAACAATGAAGTGGATGAACCACAACCCCTGACCCCAGCACACTTCCTGGTGGGTAAAAGACTAACCTCTTTGCCGCCCAAGCCATTTCCGGCAGACACTCAGCACCCAACGCTAAACAAGGAGGAAATGACACGCAGATGGAAGTACAGGCAGAGACTTGTGACCAACTTCTGGAACAGCTGGCGAAGAGACTACTTTCTGGATCTAAAGTCAGCACACCGCTGTGACACACCACAGCCCACCCCACTGTGACACACCACAGCCCACCCACTGAAAGCGGGTGACGTTGTACTCGTTGGAGAAGATAACTCACCCAGACAAACCTGGAAACTAGGAAAGATTGAGGAACTGTTTCCAGGCCGAAATGGCCTAGTTAGATCATGTTCAGTTCGTACTGCTTCAGGGACTTGAGGAGACCTATTCAGTTGATATACTGCTTTGAGATTTAGATGAACACAGTTGTTCATTGGGGGGAGGATGTTGTAACTTTTAATAGTTTACAGAATTAATGTTCACAGTTAATTCATTGAGCTGTATCTAAAGATATTTTCTTTACAGTTTTAATGCCTTGCGACAGGTTTACAGAATTAATGTTCACAGTTAATTCATTGAGCTGTATCTAAAGATATTTTCTTTACAGTTTTATTGCCTTGCGACAGGGTAGGTAAGGGTAGGCAACAACACATCTGCCACGCTGATCCTTAACACGGGGGCCCCTAAGAGGTGTGTGTTTACTCCCCTCCTGTACTCCCTGTTCACCCACGACTGAATGACCAAGCACGACTCCAACACCATCATTACGTTTTCTGATGACACAACGGTGGTAGACCTGATCTCCGACAACGATGAGACAACCTTAAGGGAGGAGGTCAGAGACCTGGCAGTGTGATGCCAGGACAACAACCTCTCCCTCAACGTGAGCAAGACAAAGGAGATGATCGTACCTACATGTACAAATTACCTTGACTAATCTGTACCCCAACACATTGACTCGTTACCGGTACCCCGATGTATATAGCCTCATTGTTACTTTTTTGTATAGGTAGAAACAGTGATAATGCACTGATGTATTCTCTTATTATGAATAAACTTTTTATACATAAACTATGACCACTGATCTGACCCATGACCCCTAAAATGCTGATACTACACTGCCTTTTTATGACAAACAACTATGGGCAGGGTTGGGGAGTAACGGATTACATGTAAAAAAGGCGCAAATGTAAGTTTGTTCCACCTGAGTGAGTCTGACCACAAGTCAGAGACCACTATGATGACACACCAAATATGTTTAATGGATCGTGGGAAAAGAGCAGGAATGTCCCGACTTCAGCCGAAGTCGGCCCCTCTCCTTGTTCGGGCGGTGTTCGGCGGTTTTTCGTTATCCATTTGTTTTGCCTTGTTCTTATTTCACACCTGTTGCCTATTCTCCCAAATCAGTCTGCTTGTATTTATTCCTCTGTTTTTCTTCTTATCCTTGTGAGTGATTGTTTATTCGTTGTTTTCAGTCTGTGGTATTTGGTCGGTTATATATATTATATTTCCGGGTTGTTTGTTTTCGCCCATGTTTATTCTCGTGGACAGTATTTTGCTTACACCTATGTACTTTGTTTGGTACCGGTGGCTTATTAAATACTTTGGTTTCCACGCATCTCAACTCTCCTGCGCCTGACTCTTTCTTTTTCGTCAGTACACAGCTTTAACAAGGGAATAGGCTTTTGTAGGCTACCGTCCAAGCTGTGTCTTCCAATGGTGCGACAACTGTCAGCATACAAAGTTTATTATGAATAAACGCTTGGAAGTAAGGATGACAGCAGTGGTGTAGTCTACGGCGATACGGATATCACTTATTGATATCTACATAGCGCATTGATGTGAATCACACTGCTGCTCTCTCATTTAACTATTTGTTCCTTACGGAATGTGGTTGTCCATATGTGTTATTTCATAGTTTTGATGTCTTCACTATTATTCTACAATGTAGAAAATATTACAAATAAAGAAAAACCCTTGAATGGGTACTGTAGGTGTGTCAACTTTTGACTGGTACTGTATAGCCATTGATTCTTGAAGAATATAACTTATAAATGCCTCATGAGCTTAGTTCAACTGTCACACTCCATGAGAACCCAAAATCCAAAAGTTACATTACTGATTACAATGTTGAACAGGTAACTAGTAACTGTAATGAATTACATTTAGAAGGTAACCTACCCAACCCTGTTTATTGGTATTCCAAAAGTAAAGTGCAGTATCTACAATCTAAATGTGATTATCCAACTTTCTTGTTGTTTTTCTGTTTGATGGAAACAGTTTGAGAGTTCTAACTACATTCCAACTGTATTTCATCGTTTTATGTAGTTGAGTTTTCATGTTTTGAATGTTGTATTGTATTAGGCCTAACCCTCAATCTTTAAATATATTACATGACATTACATTTCTAAACACTTTACCCAATACATGTATCAATTTAAAGGCAGTTATATACAATTTTAAATATTACATGACATTACATTTTATAACACATTAACCAATACATTTATCATGTGTATGTGTGTCTGTTTCTCTTCCCAGTCCCCGCTGTTCCTTCAGGTATATTTTTATCTGTTTTTTAATCTAATTGTTCTGCTTGCATAAGTTACTTGATGTGGAATAGAGTTCCATGTAGTCATAACTCTATTTAGTACTGTGTGCCTCCCATAGTTCTGGATTTGGGGACTGTGAAAAGTCATCGGCTGGCATGTCTTGTGCGGTATGAATGGGTGTCTGAGCTGTGTGCCAGTACTTCAAACAGACAGCTTGTTGCATTCAACATGTCAATACCTTCCCTCCAGGCCTGAGGGCACACATTTTCTAGTAGGCTTAAATTGAAGATATGGCAAATAGGAGTGACAAGTTGTCAGACCCCGGTGGCTTATCATGGTTGATAGACAACAATCATTTTTTCACCTCTTCCGCACTTACTTTACGGAATTCAAAATGCTGTTTGTAACTACCCTGGTAGGTTGATTGATAACCTGAACCAGGTTGCAGACACTAGCTACAGTTTGAAGCTTTCTTTTGAGTGGGCAGCCTGATGAAAGCCAGTCAATATTTAATTCACCCTGAACATATACCTCTATTGATATCACATACATTATCAAGCATTTCACATGGTATCCAGATACTGACTGTTAGCACTTGGTGGTCTATAGCAACTTCCCACCAGAAGGGGCTTTAGGTGAGGCAGATGAACCTGTAGCCAAATTATTTCAACAGTATTTAACATGAGATCCTCTGTAAACTTTACAGGAATGTGGTTCTGAATATAAACAGCCACACCTCCACCTTTGTCATTTCTGTATGGTTATGCATCGTGTTGACATTTATACAAGGACACCTCACTGCAGAAACATTTTCTTAGGAAATCATGTGACTTATAGGTATTGAAAAGGATTCCTGTAAACGCGGCCTAATACAAAAATGAAACTATGGACTAACCAGACATGTGACATCTGTTTTATTGTAACCCTAAATTATGGTTGTGTGAACTCTTGTCTTTTTGGCTAACCACATTAGAACATTATCTTTAATGATGTAAACTGTCAGAAGAGATTTAAGCAAAGTTTGGTTTTCATAGCTCACTCTGGCACACTGGGTTTTATCTTCAAGGTATGATTTCAAACATCTCAAGGCATCGCCGGAAAAGTTGAACTTGGTCAGTTTTGTGATGAGAACCTCATGGGTAACAGTATCAAAAGCTTTCTTTAGGTCTAGAAATACAGCCCCAACAACACCCCCTTTGTCCATATTGGACATTTTCCAGAAGAAAGTAGTTGGCTGTTTCTGTGGAGTGTTTGCTCTGAAGCCAAACTGCATGGAGTGTAATGTGAAGGGGCTGTTGTTGAGGTGGGCAATCAGTTTCTCTGCTACACACTTTCAGCAACCTTTGACACCACAGGTAGTATACTAATGGGCCTGTAGGTACTCATGTCAGCAGGTTCACCTGATTTAAAGATGGCTGTTATTATGGCCGACTTCCAGAACTTTGAAAACACCCCCTGACCAATAGATGTGTTGGTGAACTTAGTAATGGGGCCAATTAGTATATCTTTGAAGTTTTTAAGCAAGGTAGAGTCCAGCCCAAACACATATTTGGCTTTAGAGTTCTTTAATTGAGCTAATCAGCTTGTTTATCTCAAACTCAGAAACCTCCTTTATGATGAAGAAAGGTTGAGTGTAATTCACTGGCACTGAGCCCAAGAAACCAGTGGAGGGTTTCTGTGTCAGTACCTTGACAGAGTCAACAAAATAGGAATTGAAGGCTGTTGATATTTCAACTGCATTCTGTATTAGACTGTCATTCACATTGATTTCTAGTCATTTTGCAGTGTAACTATGGTCTTTCCCTGTTAACTTATTTAGATTCTCCCAGATCAATTTAGAATTTTTCCTTTATTTCACCAATTATGTTGATAAAAAAAGATTGATTTCTTCCATCACCTTATTTCTCAACATGGTACACCTACCTCTGTCATGATCTAATTTGGACATTATGGCTATTTTTAGAGCATGTTATCATTCTTTCATCAGTTTCCAGATTTCTCCATTTGCCAAGGAAGAGTGCTTTTTTTGGACATTTTCTTTAGGAAGCCATTTAGTGTAGTCTGGATTGTGGATAGAAAAACCTGACTATCAGCTTCCACATTTAAATATAGGACAAGAGATCATTCCAGTTAATTCCCTTAATTACTTTTTCAAAATTATTTAATTGACTGTTAGGTATTCTGAGCTGATCAGGCTTGCTACCAGTAGAGATGTTAAACCTGTTCTTGGAAAGCTTCTGACTATGAGTGTCAGATTATGATCAGACAGCCCAGTAACCATATTGAATGATTTAGTCACTCTCTCTGGTTTATTACTGAACCCCAGGTCAATCTGTGTTTTAGAACAACCAGTCACGCTGGTTGGCCCTTTAACTAGCTGCGTAAGGTCAAAAGGTATTAGTGATCCATTTGAAGGTTTTCTCACAAGACTTGTCTTCATAATTAATGTTAAAATCTCCCATTAATATGACCTCTTTCCCAAAATCACATTCCCTAAGCATGTTATTAAACTGATAAGAAACACACTTCTGGTGGAAGGTGGTCTGTAAATTCCAATAAGGGTAAAAGACATTTGGGGAGAGAGTAACGTTTAGGCCAATACATTCTAGTTCATTATCACATGACCACTCAATTAGTTTACATCGGATTTGTTCTTTAATGTAAATCATCAGACCCCCTCCTCTTCCTTCAATCCTGTCTCACTTGAAAACTTTGTAGCCAGGCACATAAAAAAGCATATGGAGAGTTTTTATGGAGCCATGTCTCTGAAAGGCAGAGGAAGTCAAGACTGGAGTCTGTAAGATGTTGAATTTGATCACTTTTTGGAATGACACTGGGAATGTTCAAGTGCCCCCCTAGTAGTCCCTTGGGCTTAGCTCGTGGGTCCCAGATGACTCGGGCATGATTGACACATTGAAAAAAGTAACATTTTCTGTTTTGTCTGATGGCTGGATTTAGGCTGTTTTTGTTTTGTTTTGATTAGGGGCATTTCAGTAGTGCAATTAACTATCCCTTGAACCATTGTTTTCAGGAAGACCTACCCATGGCGATAAGAGGGACAGGCGGCAGGTAAGGGCAATGGCAGCCACCTGAACTGCCCTACAAAGGGAAAAAGCAGTCTATGCAAACAGTGAATATGTATGTATATGTATGTGTTTTGATAACTATATATAATACAAATCAAAGTGAGGGTGTTGGAAATGCTTTTGATCTGCTTCTGTTCTGTGAATGGCATTGTGTGCTATTTTCCAAGGATGGGTCCCGGGCTCTCAGGGGCTCTGGGAGATCTGCCGGTCACTGGGATGCCAACCCAACTTGAGATGGGGGGGGGTGACAGGTGCAACAGGTGCAACAGGTGTAGACAATAGTGAAATGCTTACTTACAAGCCTATACCCAAAAATGCTTTAAGAAGTTAAGAAAATGAAAAAGAAAGTGTTAAGTAAAAAATTGTGTAATGAAACAGCAGGGAACAGGTCTCGAACCCTCGACCTTCTAGCCCGAGGTCCGGCGCGCTATCGACTGTGCCGCAAATGCATGCTCAAGAGGCAGTGTCGATATCCGCGGATATAAACCCAGGGTCGTTACAATAGATAAGTAGAAAATAAAAGTAACAAATAATTAAACATCAGCAGTAAAATAACAACAGATTATGTACAAAACTAAGTTACAAATAACGTGAAAAAAACACACACAATAGCACAATTGGTTACGGGATCGTAAATTCTCATTCGGCGCCATTCCCCATTAAGTCCAATCAAAGTAAGCTAAATATGATGTGGCTGTCCATGGTTCTGATGTATGTGTGCGTGCGCGTTCGTGCAAGTAGAAAGAATGTTGACTCACCCTACTTGTAGAGAAACGCCAATGTCATCCAGTGGAGGTTCTAGACCCTTTCAAATGGGGGGGCCAAGCTGGGGCCAGTTAAATTAGACGTTATTGTTGTCATATCGTTTTCTTCACTTCATTGCAGAAATTAGCAGGCAAAAGACCATGTCCCTCTAGTAAATGTGTGGGTTTAATTAGTGTTCCACGCTGCCACTGTCTAATAACAGATGTAAAAAAAAAGAACGATAGCAAAAATTTGTTATGCAAAAATTATTTCATACTCCACATTTAGGGGGTCTACAAGGGGGTCCAAAATTGTTGTCACAGGGCACTGGCCCCCTGCCCCCTCCTTAGAATCGCCAGTGATGTCATCCTCTCTTTCATGTTGTCATACAGTACACTTGTTTTTTGTTGTCCTAGGCTACCTGGCTAAAATGCTTTCTCGCTAGCCTAACTTCCATTCATGTGCAACGTTAGCTAGTTAGCCTTCTACATCTAGCTACATATTGAACTTCCATCCTCTCAGGCCAGGGGCACAACAATGTATGAATTATGGTTGGATCAGAATTGCCTTTATAATCATTGGCCAGTACGGAGAATTAAGTAAAACCACAAGTCCAAATCCCTATCTCCATCCATGGCTAATTTAGGAAAGGGCCAAGTTTTGCTAGCTAGCCACCGGACAACAACTTAACATGATGCAACAATTCTAGTTTTTAGGTCAATGATGTGTGCTCTCAATGGGATTTGATAGGAGTGACACCAAAATCCAAGCTGGTTTCCCTTGACACTTTTTTTTTGTTGGTGCGCCAGGACCATTCACAGTTGAGGTCGCTCAGTTTATATTAACAATGATTGGCGTCCAAATGCTCGATGACTTCCCTTGCCTTCAATGCTACGGGCGGCAACAATGTCATGCTCGTTTGGAACAGACCGCATCAGATGGGATGGCCTACACGTAGAGAGACAGAGGGGCGCTATTTCGCTCGCTCGGATGTTTATCATGTGAGATACATTCAGCCTCTTGCGATTTTTAGGAAAATTATGAAAAACAATTATACAAAAAAATATAATAATATTGGTCATTTTGGGGGGAAGCCTGGCTTCCCTTGGCAACCATAAATATACGACACTAATGAAGCCTATCTGATGCATGGATGACGGTAAAACAAACACGCCTTGTATCAAAACAACAACAACCAGCGCGTGGGCTGGCTCACAACACTGGGATAAAAATGCGCCTCCAATCTAACCTCTCCACAATGTCCTTCAATATATCTAGCGAACATTTGGCATATGACTTGGTTTGAATAGAACCAGCAAGGTAGCTAACGTTATATAACTAGCTACATTTTTAAGTCGACTGTTTTGCTCTTATTAATATACAATAAGAAAATGGCCAATTTTAAAATACGGAAAGCTGAATCCAAAGATGTGGCTGACATACTGCGAATGATAAAGGTAAGCCGCAAACTAAAATCACTGCTTGCTTAGCTAGAAATCGACTGGTTTTACTCTTCTACGGCGACAGTATTTCCGTGTAGTGTCGTTGATTTGCTATCTAAAGACGCTTGAGGAGTTAGTTGTATTTTGCCTAGCTAACTATGAAAATATACTTCATTGGGGACGTTTGACATGCCTGTACGTACCGTAATGTTAATATAAGTGGGCAATTATTTTTGGAATATAACGTACGGAGTAAAAGCGCTCTCAAATTCGTGCGTTGTGATGGGGTACCGTAGTTGAACTTAAAACTCATGAGGCATTTCTAAAACAACTTAACTCGGAACTGCAAAATCTGACTTTATTGAGTTCAAGACAACTGGGAACTCGGGGAAAAACGAGCTACAACTGGGAAAATAAGTTTTGAACTTTCATCCAAGTCGGAACTCGGGCCTCTTTCTAGAGCTATGACCTGAAAATCACTGACATCATAATTATTGGACTTTTTCCCCCGAGTTCCCGGTTGTCTTGAAAGCACCATAAATCCAGAGATGATAAAGTTTGATGACAACATTTGCCCAAGAAAGACCGCAGCACCAACTTCCTGTTCAAGTGAACACAGCACAACAAGGTGAGGTGAGTCCAAAAATGTATTGCATGCTGCTGCATAAATTATGTAATATGCCAGGGAGATTTGTATACTGTAGCTAAGAAAGTAATACTTAGTGTATGTTGTGTAGTGAGCTGTTAGTAGCCATGTGCCTCACCCTAAACATTTGGTCTATTTTCACCTCTTAATTTCACCTACTGTTCTGACTTGGTGGTGCACATGTAGCCTTTAACCTGTTTTTGAGAAATGTCATCATTGAATATTGTAAGAGCTTTCATTGTCTGCTTTATATGCCCCTTTTATGTATCCTACGGTTCTGACTTGGTGTACAGGGAGAACACTGTAAGAATGGCCCATGTTCTGAATTCTGTCGCTGTACATTTCAAAAGTGCAGAACAAAAAGTTACATTGACTATGTCCGTCCTAGCTCGCTCACAATTACGGATTGCCTCTTATCCGCCTGTCGGCCTCTTATGCCATAGTTTGTACACCTTAATTGTCAGTAGAAACCACATTTGTTTAAGAAAGTCAGCCATATCAGATATGTTTTTTTTAAAGGCAGTAAATGAGGCTAAATGAACGGTTTCGCTGCCAGACAAGGCTCCCCTGATAGCCAGGTGTATCAGTGGTAAGATGTTGGGACTGCTGTTGGGACTCTGCTGTTGGGTCAGCTTTATGTAGGCACCGTTTGTCACAGTGATTGTTTAGTGCAATTAATGTGTTGTGTAGTGCACTATGCAGAAATCGCTCTGTCACTTCCAGGTTGTTCAAATTCTAATAGTTCAACTAATTTCAGTATATGTGACAAAATAAGCAAGTATAGTGTAGACCAGGGGTCTTGAAACCTAAGGCACACGTGTGAGGGTATTTGCCTAGCAGCTAGCAAACTTTCTTTTGTTATTTAAAAAAGTTCAGGGCGCAAAATCTCATCAGCAAAGAAAAATAAGGTAGATGTCCACTCAGAGCCGGTCCTGACCTCCCAGTGGCCCTAAGCAAAATTCTGCTAAGGGGCCCTCCTACCTGACCCGTGAGCCATGTAAACCATTTGCCATTGCCACACAGTCACACTTGCCACACAGTCACACCTGACACCCCAGTGCTTCCACTACAATCCTCCCTCCTTTAAAACAGTTTGCAATCTGTTGGTCTAAGAATAAGTAGACCTATACAGAACAGAATGAGGTATAAACAAACAATAATTCTTGAATATAACATTGTCTATAGAATCTTAAGATAAGTGAATATTAACATAAATGAGAAATTGTAGAATAAATAAATAAAACATATACAGCGGTGTGATTAACTGTGGATTAACTGTGGTTTTCAGCATCAGCATGGGAACCAGTCTATCTGAAGTGTCTGGAAGAAATGGAAAGCATGTCACATAGTTAGTTAAGCAGTCATTTACACAAATGCAGTTCTGCCATACAATCTTAAATGTTACTAAGTGTGTAAACATTTGAATGTTTGAATTAAAATCTTCCTCTTATGCACTTTCTTGAGGAAAAATCATCAATGATGTTATCATAGGACATGTGTTTCCCCACATCATGATTTATGCTCATGATGGCCAGACCACTCAAACGTTTCTGTGACATGGAAGACCTCAGGTAGCTTTTGATGAGCTTTAATTTGAAAAACTCATCTCTATCCAAAGGTTAGGATAGAGTTCCTCCAGGTTTCTCACAGAGAAAGGAAAGCAGCTCATCTTATCTGATGGCAGATCAGGTAAATTCTGAATCTCATGTGCCAGATCTATTCCACTGATGGCACAGTCATCTCTGAAGGTTAGAGTGTTTTCAACTTCCATGCAGTGAGCCTTTATAGATTCACTGGACATCTGAGAGGCAGTGCTGAAGTTCAGCAGCACTCCATATTTGGTTTTCACCTGGTTGAGTGTTTCAAATCTCTCATCCATGGATGTCACAGCAGAGTTGACCACAATGTTAAAGTAGTTGACTTCAAGGTTTTTCAGTGCATCAGTCACTGGTTCATCTGCTGAAATGCCTCTTGCGGTTTCTCAGTCTCTTCTCTTTCAGAACAGCCTCCACATTAATTTCTTCACAAATTCTTTTGGCTGTTGTCTGGGCCTCAGAGAATCCAGTTTCCCGTTATGTGGTGAGGGAGGCCTTTGCACTTGAGATGGAATTCACTGCGATATCCAACTGCATTGACGCGGATTGGAGGAGCTTGTTCACCTTGTTTGTCATTGTCAGTATTTCACACCATACGACACAGCAAATCGACAAGCGGTAGGACCCAACTTCCTCTGCAAGTGCTTGTGCCTCCACTTTGGCCACAGGATCGTTGATCGTCTGTCTGTCTTCCAGTAATGCCTCCCGAACTTCAGAAGCCTGAATGCATGAACACTTTGGAGCTACTCTTCCATCTTGTGTCACTCCATGACTTCACGGTTATGTTCACGTGTTTCTTCAAAACACTCCATCTTTGTGTGCCAGCTGAACAGAAGGTGAAGAGCTTTTGCACATGCCCAAAAAACCCAACTGCATCTTTTGAAGATTTGGCAGCATCTGCAATGACACGGTTTAGACATTTGCTCCTGGTTACTAATGTCAGGTGTACAGTCCAAGATAATGGATAAGTACTTTTAGTCTCTTACTTGAGTCACTATTTCCTCCAGAATCGTGTCACTCACAATCCTGTATCAGCTAATTCTGTGTGCGCTTCCCAAGGTAATGAGCATGTGTATCTCCATCTTTAATTTTGCTGAGATTTTCCAGAACTGTCAAATTTAGCCAGTAATTCAACCTCTTTTAGGAAGTTTCCATTGTCTGGTTGGAAGAGTTTGTCTGAACTCCTCAATGCTAGGTTTCTTTCAGCCACAGACTGGGTGATACTTATTAAACGTGTAAGGATATCCCGTCATCTTTCTTTCAGCCTCCAAAATTGTAATTTATATTTGGTCAAGAGTCTGTCCCCGACTTAGGCGCAGATCAAGTTCTCTCCACTTATTCATATTGTTTGTGTGTTCAGGACTACCCTCATGGTGTTTCAGAATGGCGTTGATATTTGACCAGTCATTCACACCTTCCTTTATTATTTTGTAGTCTTTTGTAGAAAAGAGCTTACAGCAAAAACAATACACAGCATTGTTTTTGATTGAGTATGAAAGCCAGCTCCTGGTAATATTTTACCCATTTGACAGCTGTCTCTGTAATAAGCCTGAATGGAAACCTGTTCTAGACTTGTCTTTAGGGTAATAAAAATCCAGTACTGGTTTGAATGGACCTCTGCGCATTAACTCAGTCCTCTTAAAATCTGTTAAGACTGGGGCCAATCTGCTGGGTCATTTAGTGGAGCAGCAACTGTTCTATTAGGGTCTGATCTGCTTGTATCTGATGCTGGCTGTACACCTCTGGTTGTGCTAGTACTTGCTGAGGCTGCCTGTACTTCACCTGGGTCTGTGTTAGTACTGGCTGATGATCCAGCATCTCCTCTACTGACAAACTAAAGCATAGTACCTGTAAGTTATAGATCACAATACTATTATTAATTTTATCAGCTGCATCAAGCCCATTCAAACGGACTCCCCCAGATTTCCTTTTATACATTTTCAAATATAAAATATTACTTATACTATGGCTTGGATGAATACTTGGTTATTATTTACTGAGAGATGTGCATCCATATTTCCCAGTATGCCCAGCTAATCAACATTTTAAATTCGATATATAAATCAATGTCAATTCATTGCTTTCCATCTTGCATTAATCCAGAGTTGTAACTAAACCTTGACTGAGAGACTAGATAATCATTGTCTTGTTTTAAAATTATGTGCGCCTATGATGAATTCCATCACACCCATATATTGTCTGGACTGGTCCCCACAGACGTTGCTGCTGGAAAGCGTGAGATAGAACAGCACTCTCCGTTAAGACAAGTGGGGGCGGTCTGTGCATATTTGTAAACAACAGCTGGTGCACGAAATCTAAAGAAGTCTCTAGATTTTGCTCGCCTGAAGTAGAGTATTTTGTGATAAAATGCAGACCACACTACTTGCCTAGAGAGTTTTCAGCTATACTTTTCGTGGCTGTTTATTTACCACCACAGACAGATGCTGGCACTAAGACCGCACTCAGTCAGCTGTATAAGGAAATAAGCAAACAGGAAACCGCTCACCCAGAGGCGGCGCTCCTAGTGGCCGGAGACTTTAATGCAGGGAAACTTAAATCAGTTCTACCTCATTTCTATCAACATGTTAAATGTGCAAGCAGAGAGAAAAAAATTCTAGATTACCTGTACTCCACACACAGAGACGCATACAAAGCTCGCCCTCCATTTGGCAAATCTAACCATAATTCTATCCTCCTGATTCCTGCTTACAAGCAAAAATGTAAGCAGGAAGCACCAGTGACTCTATAAAAAAGTGGTCAGATGAAGCAGATGCTAAACTACAGGACTGTTTTGCTATCACAGACTGGAACATGTTGTGGGATTCTTCCGATGGCATTGAGGAGTACACCACTCCAGTCACTGGCTTTATCAATAAGTGCATCGAGGACGTCGTCCCCACAGTGACTGTACGTACAGTTGAAGTCGGAAGTTAACCTACACTTAGGTTGGAGTCATTAAAACTCGTTTTTCTCAACCACACCACAAATTTCTTGTTAACAAACTATAGATTTGGCAAGTTGGTTACGACATCTACTTTGTGCATGACAAGTCATTTTTCCAACAATTGTTTACAGACACAGTGATTTATAAGTGAAATAATCTATCACAATTCCAGTGGATCAGAAGTTTACATACACTAAGTTGACAGTGCCTTTAACTTCTTAGGGAGTAGCGCACGAGGTGACCGTTTTGGAGACCCTGGCGTGCCCAAAGTAAAATGCCTCCCATTCAGGCCCAGAAAATAGGATATGCACGTATTTAGTACCATTGGATAGGAAACACTCTGAATTCTCTAAAAGTGTTAACCATTTGTCTGTGAGTAAAACAGAACGGATATGGCAGGCGAAACCCCGAGGAACTTCTGTCCTGGAAAAAGTGGTTTTGACAGAGTGCCTCATTTGGAACCCCTCCCTTATGAAAATGCCCATATAAGGGCATATGAATTCAGTACCTATCGCTTCCTCTGGATGTCAACAGTCTCGAGACAGTGTTCAGAATTTTTTTGGATGCCTTTAGAGCAGAGAAGAAGAGGAAACCAGGAAGTGTCCCCTTGAATGTCAACAGAAGGCAGCGCGCGCTCCCGACAAGGCACGCTCTGTGTTTTTTTTCCGTTCTTATAGCTCAGTTTATATTCTGGTTGATTTATAATAGTAAATATACGTAAAAGTGTTCCTAAGGATACATTTAAAATAATTTTTGATTGTTCTTGGACAAGTTTATAGCTTTAAGTTGAGCGAGTTCTCGTCACGTTTCAATAGAGGAGTGGAGGCTGTAGTTTCTGATTATAACGCGCGAACCAAATGGAGATTTAAGGATCTAATACATGACTTTTTCTAACAAAAGAATCATGGATTGTCTTCGTTGGACACTTTGGAAGCCATCAGCAGAAGTTCTTCAAAAGGTAATTGATTTGTTTTCGCTGTGAAATGTGTTATGTGTGAACCGTGAAGGCTTATGAATTTATGGTAATGGGAAAAATATGTGAGGTGCTACCCTCAAACAATCAAATGTGCTCCTTTCGCCGTAAAGCCTTTTTGAAATCTTAAATTTTGAAAACCGCCATAAAAAACCCATACTACGGTTTGCAACTGCACATGGGGACAAAGATCATACTTTTTGGAGAAATGTCCTCTGGTCTGATGGAACAAAAAGGG
Organism: Brachymystax lenok tsinlingensis; assembly: GCA_030435695.1. Classification (NCBI taxonomy): domain Eukaryota; kingdom Metazoa; phylum Chordata; class Actinopteri; order Salmoniformes; family Salmonidae; genus Brachymystax; species Brachymystax lenok. The sequence goes on from CM059814.1 coordinate 13,310,558, forward strand.
AACTATTTGGCCATAATGACCATCGTTATGTTTGGAGGAAAAGGGGGGAGGCTTGCAAGCCGAAGAACACCATCACAACTAGATGGCATCATGAGGCAGGAAAATTATGTGGATATATTGAAGCAACATCTCAAGACATCAGTCAGGAAGTTAAAGCTTGGTCGCAAATGGGTCTTCCAAATGGACAATGACCCCAAGCATACTTCCAAAGTTGTGGCAATGGCTTAAGGACAACAAAGTCAAGATATTGGAGTGGCCATCACAAAGCCCTGACCTCAATCCAATAGAACATTTTGTGGGCAGAACTGAAAAGGTGTGTGCGAGCAAGGAGGCCTACAAACCTGACTCAGTTACACCAGCTTTGTCAGGAGGAATTATTGTGGGAAGCTTGTGGAAGGCTACCTGAAACGTTTGACCCAAGTTAAACAATTTATAGGCAATGCTACCAAATACTAATTGAGTGTTTGTAAACTTCTGAGCCACTGGGAATGTGATCAAAGAAATAAAATCTTAAATAAATCATTCTCTACTATTATTCTAACATTTCACATTCTTTAAATAAAGTGGTGATCCTAACTGACCTAAGACAGGGAATTTTTACTAGGATTAAATGTCAGGAATTGTGAAAAACTGAGTTTAAATGTACTTGGCTAAGGTGTATGTAAACTTACGACTTCAACTGTGCATACCCCAACCAGAAGCCATGGATTACAGGCAACATTCGCACTGAGCTAAAGGGTAGAGCTGCCGCTTTCAAGGTGTAGGACTCAAACCCGGAAGCTTATATGAAATCCTGCTATGCCCTCTGACGAATCATCAAACAGGCAAAGCGTCAATACAGGGCTAAGATTGAATCGTACTACACCGGCTCCAACGCTTGTCTTATGTGGCAGGGCTCGCAAACTATTACAGACTACAAAGGGAAGCACAGCCGCGAGCTGCCCAGTGACACGAGCCTACCAGATGAGCTAAATCACTTCTATGCTCGCTTCGAGGCAAGCAACACAGGCCTGCATGAGAGCATCAGCTGTTCCGGACAACTGTGTGATCACGCTCGCCGTAGCCGACATGAGTAACATTCACAAGCTCAACATTCACAAGGCTGCGGGGCCAGACGGATTATCAGGACGTGTGCTCCAGGCATGTGCTGACAAACTGGCAGGTGCTTTGAAAGGCTGGTAATGGCAGACATCAACTCCATTATCCCAGAAACCCTAGACCCACTCCAATTTGCATACCGCCCAAATAGATCCACAGATGATGCTATCTCTATTGAACTCCACACTGCCCTTTCCCACCTGGACAAAAGGAACACCTACGTGAGAATGCTGTTCATTGACTACAGCTCAGCGTTCAACACCATAGTACCCTCAAAGCTCATCACTAAGCTAAGGATCCTGGGACTAAACACCTCCCTCTGCAACTGGATCCTTGACTTCCTGACAGGCTGCACCCAACACATCTGGCACGCTGATCCTCAACACTGGAGCCCCTCAGGGGTGCGTGCTCAGTCCCCTCCTGTACTCCCTGTTCACCCACGACTGCATGGCCAGGCACGACTCCAACACCATCATTAAGTTTGCAGACGACACAACAGTGGTAGGCCTGATCACCGACAATGACAAGACAGCCTATAGGGAGGAGGTCAGAGACCTGGCCGTGTGGTGCCTGCATAACAACCTATCCCTCAACGTAACCAAGACTAAGGAGAGGATTGTGGACTACAGGAAAAGGAGGACCGAGCACGCCGCCATTCTTATCGACGGGGCTGTAGTGGAGCAGATTGAGAGCTTCAAGTTCCTTGGTGTCCACATCACCAACAAACTAGAATGGTTCTAACACACCAAGACAGTCATGAAGAGGGCACGACAAAGCCTATTCCCCCTCAGGAAACTAAAAAGATTTGGCATGGGTCCTCAGAACCTCAAAGGTTCTACAGATGCAACATTGAGAGCATCCTGACTGGTTGCATCACTGCTCCGCCTCTGACCGCAAGGCACCACAGAGGGTAGTGCGTACGGCCCAGTACATCACTGGGGCTAAGCTGCCTGCCATCCAGGACCTCTACACCAGGCGGTGTCAGAGGAAGGCCCTAAAAATTGTCGAAGACCCCAGCCACCCCTATCATAGACTGTTCTCTCTACTACTGCATGGCAAGCGGTACCGGAGCGCCCAAGTCTAGGACCAAAAGGCTTCTCAACAGCTTTTACCCCCAAGTCATAAGACTCCTGAACAGGTAATCAAATGGCTACCTGGACTATTTGCATTGTGTCCCCCCAAACCCCTCTTTTACACTTCTGCTACTCTCTGTGTATCCTATATGCATAGTCACTTTTAATTTTACATTCATGTACATACTACCTCAATTAGCCCGACCAACCGGTGCCCCCGCACATTGGCTACCCGGACTATCTGCATTGTGTCCCGCCACCCGCCACCCAGCACCCACCAACCCCTCTTTTACGCTACTGCTACTCTCTGTTCATCATATATGCATTGTCACTTTAACCATACCTACATTTACATACTACCTCAGTCAGCCCGACTAACCAGTGCCTGTATGTAGCCTCGCTACTGTTATAGCCTCGCTACTGTATATAGCCTCGCTACTGTATATAGCCTCGCTACTGTATATAGCCTAGCTACTGTATATAGCCTCGCTACTGTTATAGCCTCGCTACTGTATATAGCCTCGCTACTGTTATTTTCCACTGTCTTTTTTACTGTTGTTTTTATTTCTTTACTTATCCATTGTTCACCTAATACCTTTTTTTTACTTAGAAATTGCACTGATGGTTAGAGTCTGTAAGTAAGCATTTCACTGTAAGGTCGTATTCAGCTCACGTGACAAATAAACTTTGATATGATTTGACATGGGGGAGCTGAAGTCCAAGTTCTCTGTCAGATTTCAAGACTTCATGCAACATGGCCCAATGAGAGAGATCAGAGGGCCTCCATTTGACAGTCTGAAGGTTGCATGTGCAAAGCTTTCAGCATTTGGATCCATGTATCAATGTGAACAGATCTTTAAACACATGAAGTCAATCCTGAGCCCTTCACGCAGCCGGCTGACAAGTGACCACTCGGAGGCCTGTGTGCAGCTCAAAGTCTCCAAATAATATAGGCCAGATATTACGCGCCTCAGTAATGGAAAGCAGGGACAAGGATCGCACTAAATGGGTAAGATGTGATCTTCCATAGCAAATTATATAACCTTGTAATGTTTATGCCAGTTAATTTCAACAAGTAGTAATGAGAACGTGTGTGTTACGTGGGATTTAGAATAAGACACGGGAGACAGAGTAGGCTACGATTCTTAGCAGCAGATATGGAGTTGATAATATAGAAATAAGATGTTTTTTTCTTCCATTCAGTTATGTTTAGAGCTGTTGGTAGGCCTAACAGTCGTCTGTTTTCTATTTTTATTGAACCTTGTATCTTTCAAAATGGTTTACTTTTTAATCATGTGTATTATTTAGCCTTTTGTAGTTTTGTAGCCTATATTGAAATGGGACACAAAAATACATGAAAGAATAGCAATTTATACACTATTATTATAATAAACGAAGATGTATAAATCATATTCCGAAATGTCCATATATAATCAATCAAAATGTCTGATAAATGCAATTTAAAACAGCAGAAGACACTTGAAACGAAATATTGATTATATCTATATCAAATTAATATTGTCCATAAATCAAAGCCATAAATAAAACCAACATTTGGTCAGCTTTACAAAACAAAATATACATAAAGCCACTACTGCATGCCATCAAGTCACAATAAGGCCGACTTCAAATGCAGACCTCAAAATGAAAATGAACATCGGTTTAAAACTTCTAACCAAAACTGCATGTCGGACAAATACACATAATGCAATGGAATACAAGACATAACATCAAAGGAATGACTTACAATCATCAAGGACGCTTGCTAAGCAATATCCACCAAACAATGGCAACAATCCGGAAGTGCAATACAAAGATCTGTAGATGCGTTTTAGAAGGAGCAAAGACTTCGCCGGATTCAACACCTTGGACAGCGCCTTGGTGCGGCATCGCTCATCTGATGCAGGTAAGCCTATAGTGGAGCTCCGTGGTGCTAATGGACAGCACCTCTGTTTAGTGAGCTATGGAATGCATCCATTTGTGAGCATTTAGACATTCAGACTCAAATTATAATGCAAATATGAAAATCATAACTGGCACGCAGATTGTTAGAAATGGTAGGATGAATTGTAAATTGGCACTCCACGCAAAGGTTGCCGACCCCTGGTGTAGAGAATCATTGTACCATCTAAAATCCTGTGAAATATATTTTCCATAACCAAACATTTGTATTTTCAGCTGGTGTACAAAACTGAAAATAAAAGACCCCAAAACTAAATGGGAAGCAAAGAAATAGCACACATAGAACATATCTACTGCTTCTTATATTTGCTTTCTATAACTCTCATTTCTATGTGTATTTGGTCAAGTCGCCCATAAAGTTAGACGCGGTAAAGGATTCATTGGAATTCACATGTTCCGTTGAATTTACCAGATTGGCACACATTCATCAAACCTGATCTAACAACGTGGATATTCGTCAACTCCGTCATTAATTATGTATTGTAACAGACCCACAATGTGGTTAAGTCCAATTTGGATTTATTTGTCTGTTTTCGCTGCCTAACATGTAGAAGAAAAAAAATGCAGGTTTAGAAAAAGTTACTGCTAAATGCTGACTCCCGTTAGTATAAGCGGGTTAGCATAGCTAGCATACATACATCTTTGATGGTAGTCAGTGTTAACCACACCACTCGCGGTACGTGCGCAAGCGTTGCAAAATAAATGTACACAAACTCAGCAAAAACAAACCTGTCTTTCAAAGATAATTCATAAACATCCAAATAACTTCACAGATCTTCGTTGTAAAGGGGTTAAACAATGTTGCCCATGCTTGTTCATTGAACCATGAACAGTGGGTATACTCTAATCTTTTTTTAAATATCCCAACCTGGCCCGCCCAGCTAAGGGAAGGGGCCCTGTGCAATTTCTTTTTATGAGAAACAGTGACATGTACTCTGAATTACCTAAATTGATAAATCCCGTTTTGCGCTTTCACCGTCAGGCCAAGGCCAACCCAAGATGGAGTGTATTCAGACCCCTTGACTTTTTCCACATTGTTACGTTACAACTTTATTCTAAAATTGATTAAATAAAATAAATCCTCAAATCTACACACAATACCCCATAATGACAAAGTGAAAACAGGTTTTTAGACATTGTGGCACATTTATAAAAAGGAAAAAACAGATACCTTATTAACATAAGTATTCAGACCCTTTTGCTATGAGACTCAAAATTGAGCTCAGGTGCATCCTGTTTTGATCATCCTTGATGTTTCTACAACTTGATTGGAGTCCACCTGTGGTAAATTCAATTGATTGGACAGGATTTAGAAAGGCACACACCTGTCTTTATAAGGTCCCACAGGTGACAGTGCATGTCAGAGCAAAAACCAAGCCACGAGGTCGAAGGAATTGTGCGTAGAGCTCTGAGGCGGGATTGTGTCGAGGCACAGATCTGGGGAAAGAAACCAAAACACTTCTGCAGCATTGAAGGCCCCCAAGAACACAGTGGCCAAACTGAGCAATTGGGGGAGACGGGCCTTGGTCACTCTGACAGAGCTCCGGAGTTCCTCTGTGGAGATGGGACAACCATCTTTGCAGCATTCCACCAATCAGACCTTTATCGTAGAGTGGCCAGATGGAAGCCGTTCCTCAGTAAAAGGCACATGACCGCACGCTTGGAGTTTGCCAAAAGGCTCCTAAAGGACTCTCAGACCATGAGAAGCAAGATGCTCTGGTCTGATGAAACTAAGATTACGCTTGGCATTCAGGCCAGAGTTCAATGTCTGGAGGAAACATGGCACCATCCCTTCGGTGAAGCAAGGCGGTGGCAGTATCATGCTGTGGGGATATTTTTTCAGGGACTGGGAAGCTAGTCAGGTTCGAGGGAAAGATGAACGGATAAAAGTACAGAGATATTCTTGATGATAACCTGCTCCAGAGCACTCAGGACCTCAGACTGAGGCAAAGGTTCACCTTCCAACCAGACAACGACCCTAAGCACATAGCCAAGACATCGCAGGAGTGGCTTTGAGACAAGCCTCTGAATGTCCTTTTTTAGGCCCAGCCAGAGCCCAGACTTGAACCCGATCGAACATCTCTGGAGTGACCTGAAAATTGATGTGCAGCGACACTCCCCATCCAACCTGACAGAGCTTGAGAGGATCTACAGAGAAGAATGGGAGAAACTGCCCAAATACAGGTGTGCCTAGCTTGTAGCGTCATACCCAAGAAGACTCAAGGCTGTAATCGCTGCCAAAGGTGATTCAACAAAGTACTGAGTAAAGGGTCTCAATACTTTATGTAAATGTGATATTTCAGTTTTATATTTGTATAACATTTCTAAAAACCTGTTTTTGCTTTGTCATTATGGGGTATTGTGTGTAGATTGAGGGGAATAAAATATTTATTCCATTTTAGAATAAGGCTGTAATGTAACAATGTGTCAAAAGTCAAGGGGTCTGAATACTTTCAGAATGCATTATATATGAATTCATTAGGCCCTAATCTATGGATTTCACTTGACTGGGAATACAGATTTCTCCATAAGAATGTCCATTCAGTTCCTGAGGTGACCATTCCGTTATGTAGTGGTGCAATAGTCATTAATGTGTTACTACTGCCACCTAGTGGCGCTTTAGATTAGGCCCTTTATGTGTAGTAACTTGTTACAGTGATGCTTTTCTAGTATATATCTGTAAGTGGTGTCAAGTAACGTCATTGTATAATTGCTGTATATTTTTCCTGGTTATTATTAATGGCAGTCTGCATTCTGCTTCCTCCTTATAAGACAACCACACACTAACTTTCCCCTTTCCACATCCACAGTTCTGGATCAGTGGTACAAGCAGTAGCTTTTCTAGGGATCAAGCTACAGCCCTGCACATATTGTGGTGTTATTTACCCTGTTCCTTCAGTAAACTACAAGTCAACCGTTCACTGTCTTTCCATCATTGCGTTCTGACCGACATGCAGAAGGGAACACACCCAAACCAGAAACCTAAGAATATTACAGTCCTTTAGCCCTCCATTACACATATTTGTAAACTGACCATTATTTCCTTATATGGCACAAAATGCTTACAATTTGGAGTCTGAAAATGACCTCCCTAAACATTGGTCCTTCTTGACTGTCAAGTACTTATTGCAGCTGGCGATATCGCCTAGATAGAAAGAATAAAGAAAAGGAAAAGTCAAGAAGAATCACATAGGACCTAAGGCCAAGAACACAGAACAATGAGACTGATATTTCACCGGATGTATAAATGTGAAGCATCCGTTTCACGTTTCTCTCACTACCAAATATGGTAGTGAGAGGAAGCCCAGTGGACGGGAGTGGAAGAAGATGGAGCGATATGGATTTTGACATTCTGAACATCAATGAAACATTTGATCTCCCTACAGTTTTTGGTTCTCAAAACTAGAATCTGTAACCGAGTGGACTAAGTTTGGTAGACTTGACTTACCTAATTTGTTTATAGAGAAGACTTTGTTAAGGACAAGTGCAGTAAATAGTGGGTGTTTTCCTAAAGAACGTCATGCATATTCAGTAAGGCGCAAATGGTCCTCATCCTCTTCTTGGCGGTAGCTAGCTAGCTTGTCCTAAGTAGATATCTAGCTGGCTAGCTAATTCACAACTCCCAGAAAAAAAAACATACTTGCAATACAATCGCTAGAAATCGATGTCTTTGCATGTTTTGCCACTACTAGTACTGCGTCTGTGAATCAACTGTTTTTCACGATAAGTAACATGTCATCAATAAATACCTTGTTTAATGTAAAATGTTATCTGTGATTATGTTTATGGGGAGGAGAAGCTATATATGTGTGTGCAAAGCTAATTTCCTGCTTGATTATAAAATTGTTGAGCTGGAATCTTGTGTTTCTTGTCAAAGATACTGATAACTACTGCAATTATTACGAAGATACAAAGATGAGGCTATGTGTAACAATCGGCTGCAATACAGTCCAGAGAAAAAGGGAAATCCTTTTTCCTGTTTCCAACAGGCGTTGAAAGGTATGTAATGTTTTTAATTTGTATTAATTTATTTAATGGCCAAACCCGGACAACGCTGGGACATTTGTGCGCCGCCCTATAGGACACCCAATCACAGCCGGATGTGATTCAGCCTGGATTTGAACCAGGGACTGTAGTGTTACCTCTTGCACTGAGATGCAGTACCTTAGACCGTAACGTCACTCGGAAAGGTAATGTATAGGTATGTAATAAATAATGCGAAAATTCATTTTGAAGTAACTATTGCATGGTGAGGCACACGTCATTGGCTGTGTAATCAGTGGTGTGCTGTATCCATGACTACCCATCAAATCAATCACCAAAGCAATTAAAACTTCTTTGCCAAGAAGGGTTATGGTTGATTCACAAGAGCCAGACAGAGAAACAAAGAGTGAGACAGAAAGATAAATAAACAGAGAGCGTGCATGCAAGAGAGGCAGGCAAAGAGAAAGACACAAAGCGAGATGGAAAGACAGCCAGAGAGAGGGAGAGACTGAGAACAAAACAGAAAGAGCGAGAGATCCAGAGAGCCAAAGCGAGAGATTCAGACAGAGAGATCCAGATAGAGAGACCGAGAGCAAAACAGAAAGAGAGAGCGAGACTGAGCAAGACCAAGATCCAGAGAGCCAAAGTGAGAGATTCCGAGAGAGAGAGTGAGCCAGAGAGAACCAAAGAGAGAGCTTGACACATTGGAAAGAATACAAAAACCGAGTAAACTAGAATTCTATTTGGCCCTAAAGAGAAAGTACACAGTGGCAGAATACCTGACCCAAAATGAAGGAACGCTTTGACTATGTACAGACTCAGTGAGCATAGCCTTTCTATTGAGAGAAGCTGCCATAGGTAGACCTGACTCAAGAGAGAAGAAGACACTATGTGCACACTGCCCACAAATGAGGTGGAAACTGAGCTGCACTTTTATTTAACCTTTATTTCACCAGGTAAGTTGACTGCGAACACATTCTCATTTACAGCAACAACCTGGGGAATAGTTACAGGGGAGAGGAGGGGGGATGAATGAGGCAATAGTAAGTTCAGGATGATTAGGTGACCATGACTGTGTGAAGGCCAGATTGGGAATTTTAGCCAGGACACCAGTGTTAACACCCTTACTCTTACGATAAGTGCCCTGGGATCTTTAGTGACCACAGAGAGTCAGGACACCCGTTTAACGTCCCATCTGAAAGTTGGCACCCTACACAGGGCAATGTCCCCACTCACTGCCCTGGCAACCAGTGAACCATAATGACATTTGAAATGTCATTTATTTTTTTGCAACTATTGTGAGTGTAATGTTTACTGTTCATTTTATTTCACTTTTGTTTATCTGTTTCACTTGCTTTGGCAATATAAACATATGTTTCCCATGCCAATAAAGCACTTTGAAATTAATTGAGAGCCAGAGAGTGCAAGCCAGAGAGAGAGCCGGAGACAGAAAGAGAGAGCCAAAGAGTGAGCCAGAGGGAGATGTTTTGCATGTTATTTTGGCATCAATACGTGTCACATATCAGTTTGCAAACAATGTAAAAAAAAATATATATATACATATATATAATTGAGTTAATAAAGCCGCATACAAACTTTTTTTGTTTTCTTAAGGCAGCTCGGTCTGTGCATATTTGTAAACAGCTGGTGCACGAAATCTAAGGAAGTCTCTAGATTTTTCTCTTCTGAAGTAGTGATAAATTGTAGGCCACACTACTTGCCTAGAGAGTTTTCAGCTATACTTTTCGTGGCTGTTAATTTACCACCACAGACGGATGCTGGCACTAAGACCGCACTTAGTCAGCTGTATAAGGAAATAAGCAAACAGGAAACCGCTCACCCAGAGGCGGTGCTCCTAGTGGCCGGAGACTTTAATGCAGGGAAACTTAAATCAGTTCTACCTCATTTCCATCAACATGTTAAATGTGCAAGCAGAGAGGAAAAAAATCTAGATCACCTGTACTCCAAACACAGAGACGCGTACAAAGCTCTCCCTCGCCCTCCATTTGGTAAATCCGACCCCAACTCTATCCTCCTGATTCCTGCTTACAAGCAAAAATTAAAGCAGGAAGCACCAATGACTCAGTCTATAAAAAAGTGGTCAGATGAAGCAGATGCTACATGACTGTTTTGCTATCACAGACTGGAACATGTTCCGGGATTCCTCCGATGGCCATGGATTACAGGCAACATTCGCACTGAGCTAAAGGGTAGAGCTGCTGCTTTCAAGGTGCGGGACTCTAACCCGGAAGCTTACAAGAAATTCTGCTATGCCTTGCGACAAACCATCAAACAGGCAAAGCGTCAATACAGGGCTAAGATTGAATCATATTACACCGGCTCTGACGCTCGTCTTATGTGGCAGGGCTTGCAAACTATTACAGACTACAAAGGGAAGCACAGCCGAGAGGTGCCCAGTGACACGAGTCTACCAGACGAGCTAAATCACTTCTATGCTCGCTTCGAGGCAAGCAACACTGAGGCATGCATGAGAGCATCAGTTGTTCCAGACGACTGTGTGATCACGCTCTCCGTAACCGACATGAGTAAGACCTTTTAAACAAGTCAACATACATAAGGCTGCATGGCCAGACGGATTACCAGGACGTGTGCTCCAGGCATGTGCTGACCAACTGGCAGGTGTCTTCACTGACATTTTCAACGTCCCTGATTTGAGTCTGTAATACCAACATGCTTCAAGCAGACCGCCATAGTCCCTGTGCCCAAGAACAGAAAGACAACCTGCCTAAACGACTACAGACCCATAGCACTCACATCCGTAGCCATGAAGTGCTTTGAAAGGTTGGTAATGGCTCACATCAACACCATTATCCCAGAAACCCTAGACCGCCCAAACATACCGCCCAAACAGATCTACAGATGATGCAATCTCTATTGCACTACACACTGCCCTTTCCCACCTGGACAAAAGGAACACTTATGTGAGAATGCTATTCATTGACTACAGCTCAGCGTTCAACACCATAGTACCCTCAAAGCTCATCACTAAGCTAAGGATCCTGGGACTAAACACCTACCTCTGCAACTGGATCCTGGACTTCCTGACGGGCCGCCCCCAGGTGGTGAGGGTAGGCAGCAACACATTTGCCATGCTGATCCTCAACACTGGAGCTCCTCAGTGGTGCGTGCTCAGTCCCCTCCTGTACTCCCTGTTCACCCACGACTGCATGGCCAAGCACGACTCCAACACCATCATTAAGTTTGCAGACGACACAACAGTGGTAGGCCTGATCACCGACAATGACAAGACAGCCTATAGGGAGGAGGTCAGAGACCTGGCCGTGTGGTGCCAGGACAACATCCTTTCCCTCAACGTAACCAAGACTAAGGAGATGATTGTGGACTACAGGAAAAGGAGGACCGAGCACGCCCCCATTCTTATCGACGGGGCTGTAGTGGAGCAGGTTGAGAGCTTCAAGTTCCTTGGTGTCCACATCAACAACAAGCTAGAAGGGTCCAAACACACCAAGACAGTCATGAAGAGGGCAGGACAAAGACTATTCCACCTCAGGAAACAAAAATATTTGGCATGGGTGCTGAGATCCTTAAAAGGTTCCACAGCTGCAACATCGAGAGCATCCTGACTGATTGCATCACTGCCTGGTACGGCACTGCTCCGCCTGACCGCAAGGCACCACAGAGGGTAGTGCGTACGGCCCAGTACATCACTGGGGCTAAGCTACCTGCCATCCAGGACCTCTACACCAGGCGGTGTCAGAGGAAGGCCCTAAAAATGGTCGAAGACCCCAGCCACCCCAGTCATAGACTGTTCTCTCTACTACCGCATGGCAAGCGGTACAGGAGTTCCAAGTCTAGAACAAAAAGGCTTCTCAACAGTTTTTACCCCCAAGCCATAAGACTCCTGAACAGGTAATCAAATGGCTACCTGGACTTTTTGCATTGTGTGTCTTTTTACGCTGCTGCTACTTTCTGTTTATCATATATGCATAGTCACTAACTATACATTCATGTACATACTACTTCAATTGGGCCGACCAACCAGTGCTCCCGCACATTGGCTAACCGGGCTATCTATCTGCATTGTGTCCCACCACCCACCAACCCCTTTTTTACGCTACTGCTACTCTCTGTTCATCATATATGCATAGTCACTTTAACCATAACGACATGTACATACTACCTCAATCAGCCTGACTAACCGGTGTCTTTATGTAGTCTCGCTACTTTTATTGCCTCGCTACTGTATATAGCCTGTCTTTTTTTACTGTTGTTTTTATTTCTTTACTTACCTATTGTTCACTTAATACCTTTTTTTGCACTATTGGTTAGAGCCTGTAAGTAAGCATTTCACTGTAAGGTCTACACCTGTTGTATTCGGCGCACGTGACAAATAAACTTTGATTTGATTTGAAAATGCCGGCGTTTCAGCCTATCTCAGTGCTTTCTGTGGTGGTGGGGCTAGCCAGCAGAAAATACAGAGTGTTGCGCTTCAATTGGCGTGTTCTGTGTTCTGTCACTCATGGGGAAGCTAAGTCACCACAAAGTGTAAGGGAATACCTCAAAATTCTAGCCCTTTGGCTGTTGACATAGCGTTATATTAGAAGTGCCCATCCAAGAAGGCTCAAGGTCATTGGCCACAGATAAAATGACGTCAAATCACGTTATATGTACAGTAGCTTTGATTGGACTGATCATGTCAACATCATACTTTAAAAATTTTAGCTAGCAGTCATCATCATGAATCAAGTTGACAATCTACTGGCAAATCCTTTTCAATCCTTGTCAAATGAAGAGAAATTATAGATAAAACGTATTGGTGCTCATCAGTTTAAGGGTATTTTTTCATAGTTTAGAATGATAAACATTCAACATTGGCCATGCTGTCAATAAAGCATAAGTTGTTTTGAGTGCGGTACAAATCAACTCGGAAGTGCAAAATCTGATTTTAGTGAGTTCAAGACAACTGGGAACTCGGGGAAAGACTAGCTACAACTGAAAATATGTTTTGAACTTTCATCCAATTCAGAATTGTAATTGAACTCACTGACGTCGTCATGATTCTAGATTATTTTCCCTCTTAGTTTTCAGTTGTCTTGAAAGCAACATAAATCCAGAGAATGCCAGACTTTGATGACAAACTTTGCCCACGAAGGACTGTCGCGCCACCTTCCTGTTCAAGTGAGCACAGCACAACAAGGTGACCCCAAACATTTATTGAATGCTGCTGCATAAACGATGTAATATGCCAGGGAGATATTTATACTGTAGCTAAGAAAGTAATACTAAGTGAATGTTGTAAGCTGTTAGTAGCCCATGTGCCTCACCCTAATAATGTGGTCTATTTTCACCTCTTAATTTCACCTACTGTTCTGATTTGGTGCACAAGTAGCCTATCACCTGTTTTTGAAAAATGTAATAATCAAATATTGTAAGAGCTTTCATTGTCTGCTTATTTGCCCCCTTTTATTTATCCCACGGTTCTGACTTGGTGTACAGAGAGAACACTAAGAACGGTCCATGTTCTGAATTCTGTCACTGTACATTTCAAAAGTGCTGAACAAATAGTAATATTGACTACGTCCGTCCTAGCTTGCTCATTGTCTTAATTTAAATTACAGATTGCCTTTTATCCCCTTATAACATAGTTTGTACATCTCAATTATCAGTAGAAACCACATTTGTTTAAGCAAGTCAGTCATATCAGCAGTTTTTTTAAAGCAGTAAATGAGGCTGAACTGTTTCGCTGACAGACAAGGCTTCGCTGATAGCCAGGTGTAGTGGTGGTATAGTGCAATTAATGTATTGTTTAGTGTTGTGTAGTGGCATGTATCCCACGTTATATTTTTTTTGTCCCACCAAGATTTGCATGCTAAAATCACAACTGGTTAAGACTACTGTATCATTGTAGATGTATCTGATAAGCAAGGTGTCTGTGGCTCTAGTTGCAATGAGTCAGATGTCTCCTGTGTGATTTTGTGTGTCATACAGGGAGGGAGCAGAGGCACCTTTTGCTGATTAGGAACTGTACAGTGGCCAAAGGTTTTGAGAATGACACAAATATACATTTTCACAAAGTCTGCTTCCTCAGTTTGTATGATGGCAATTTGCATATATTCCAGAATGTCATGAAGAGTGATCAGATGAATTGCAAAGTTCCTCTTTGCCATGCAAATGAACTGAATCCCCCCAAAACATGTCCACTGCATTTCAGCCCTGCCACAAAAGGACCAGCTGACATCATGTCAGTGATTCTCTCGTTAACACAAGTGTGAGTGTTGACGAGGACAAGGCTGGAGATCACTCTGTCATGCTGATTGAGTTTGAATAACAGACTGGAAGCTTCAAAAAGAGAGTGGTGCTTGGAATTTTTGTTCTTCCTCTGTCAACTATGGTTAGCTGCAAGAAAACCCATCATTGCTTTGCACAAAAAGGGCTTCACAGGCAAGGATATTGCTGCCAGTAAGATTGCACCTAAATCAACCATTTATCGGATCATCAAGAACTTAGAGAGCGGTTCAATTGTTGTGACGAAGGCTTCAGGGCGCCCAAGAAAGTCCAGCAAGCGCCAGGGCAGTCTCCTAAAGTTGATTCAGCTGCAGGATCGGGGCACCACCAGTACAGAGCTTGCTCAGGAATGGCAGCAGGCAGGTGTGAGTGCATCTGCACGCACAGTGAGGCGAAGACTTTTGGAGGATGGTCTGGTGTCAAGAAGGGCAGCAAAGAAGTCACAGCTCTCCAGGAAAAACATCAGGGACAGACTGATATTCTGCAAAAGGTACAGGGATTGGACTGCTGAGGACTGGGGTAAAGTCATTTTCTCTGATTAATCCCTTTTCCGATTGTTTGGGGCATCCGGAAAAAAAGCTTGTCCGGAGAAGACAAGGTGAGCGCTACCATCAGTCCTGTGTCATGCCAACAGTAAAGCATCCTGAGACCATTCATGTGTGGGATTGCTTCTCAGCCAAGGGAGTGGGCTCACTCACAATTCTGCCTAAGAACACAGCCATGAATATAGAATGGTAAATCAAATCAAAATGCGAGTGTAGCGAAATGCTTGTGCTTCTAGTTCCGACCATGCAGTAGTATCTAACAAGTAATCGAACAAATTCACAACAACTACCTTATACACACGAGTAAAGGAATGAATACGAGTATGTACATATAAATATATGGATGAGCGATGGCTGACCGGCATGGGCAAGATGCAGTAGATGGTATGGAGTACAGTGTGTGTATGTGTGTATGTGTGTATATATATATATATATATATATATATATATATATATATATGAGATGAGTAATGTAGGAAATGTAAACATTGTATGAATGGCGTTGTTTAAAGTGGCTAGTGATACATTATTTCATCCAATTATAATTATTAAAGTGGCTAGAGATTTGGGTATGGAGTACAGTGTGTGTGTGTGTGTATGTATTTATGTATGTATGTATGTATATATACACACACACACACACACACACACACACACACACACACACACACACACATATATATATATATATATATATATATATATATATATATATATATATATAGATATATGTGTGTGTGTATATATGTGTATATATATATATATGAGATGAGTAATGTAGGATATGTAAACATTATATAAATGGCATTGTTTAAAGTGGCTAGTGATACATTATTTCATCTAATTATTAAAGTGGCTAGAGATTTGGGTCGATGGCCGAACGGCATAGGCAAGATTCAGTAGATGGTTTAGAGTACAGTGTATACATTTGATATGAGTATGTCGGATACGTAAACATTATATACAAAATTGTTTAAAGTGGCTAGTGATACATTGTTACATCCAATTCCTATGTTTAAAGTGGCTAGAGATTTAAGTCAGTATGTTGGCAGCAGCCACTCAATGTTAGTGATGGCTGTTTAACAGTCTGATGGTCTTGAGGTAGAAGCTGTTTTTCAGTCTCTCGGTCCCAGCTTTAATGCACCTGTACTGACCTCGCCTTCTGGATGATAGCGGGGTGAACAGGCAGTGGTACCAACACATCAGTGGTACCAACACATCCTCCGAGAGAAACTTCTCTCAACCATCCAGGAACAGTTTGGTGACGAACAATGCCTTTTCCAGAATGATGGAGCACCTTGCCATAAGGCAAAAGTGATAACTTAGCGACTCGGGGAACAAAACATCGATATTTTGGGTCCATGGCCAGGAAACTCCCCAGACCTTAATCCCATTGAGAACTTGTGGTCAATCCTCAAGAGGCGGGTGGACAAACAAAACCCCACAAATTCTGACAAACTCCAAGCATTGATTATGCAAGAATGGGCTGCTATCAGTCAGGATGTGGCCCAGAAGTTAATTGACAGCAAGCCGGGGCGGATTGCAGAGGTCTTGAAAAAGAAGGGTCAACACTGCAAATATTGACTCTTTGCATCAACTTCATGTAATTGTCAATAAGAGCCTTTGACAATTATGAAATGCTTGTAATAATACTTCAGTATTCCATAGTCACCAAAATATCTAAAGACACTGAAGCAGCAAACTTTGTGGAAATTAATATTTGTGTCATTCTCAAAACTTTTGGCCACGACACCCCCACAACATGATGCTGCCACCCCTGTGCTTCACGGTTTGGATGGTCTTCTTCGGCTTGCAAGCCTCCCCCTTTTTCCTCCAAACATAACAATGGTCATTATGGCCAAACAGTTCTATTTTTGTTTCATCAGACCAGAGGACATTTCTCCAAAAAGTACAATCTTTGTCCCCTTGTGCAGTTGCAAACCGTAGTCTGGCTTTTTTATGGCGGTTTTGGAGCAGTGGCTTCTTCCTTGCTGAGCGGAGTTCAGGTTATGTCGATATAGGACTCATTTTACTGTGGAAATAGATACTTTTGTACCCGTTTCCTCCAGCATCTTCACAAGGTCCTTTGCTGTTGTTCTGGGATTGATTTGCACTTTTCGCACCAAAGTACGTTCATCTCTAGGAGACAGAACGTGTCTCCTTTCTGAGCGGTATGATGGCTGCGTGGTCCCATGGTGTTTATACTTGCGTACTATTGTTTGTACAGATGAACGTGGTACCTTCAGGCGTTTGGAAATTGCTCCCAAGGATGAACCAGACTTGTGGAGGTCTACAATTTGTTTTCTGAGGTCTTGGCTGATTTCTTTTGATTTCCCCATGATGTCAAGCAAATAGGCACTGAGTTTGAAGGTAGGCCTTGAAATACATCCACAGGTACACCTCCAATTCACTCAAATGATGTCAATTAGTCTATCAGAAGCTTCTAAAGCCATGACATCATTTTCTGGAATTTTCCAAGCTGTTTAAAGGCACAGTCAACTTAGTGTATGTAAACTTCTGACCCATTGGAATTGTGATACAGTGAATTATAAGTGAAATAATCTGTTTGTAAACAATTGTTGGAAAAATGACTTGTGTCATGCACAAAGTAGATGTTGTAACCGACTTGCCAAAACTATAATTTGTTAACAAGAAATTTGTGGAGTGGTTGAAACACTTAGGTTGGAGTCATTAAAACTAGTTTATGTAAACTTCCGACTTCAACTGTACACACACACTTAATGTTTTATATGTATATATTCCTTTATTATTTTCCCTAACCCTACCATCCCTCCCCTAATTAGAGTAAAATAATGGACAACACTTAAGCTTCTACTTCCAGCTTATACATACTATATACATTTTACAATAGTTATCTTTTGTTTGTTTTTAGTCCCATCCTTCAGCTACCCTTAACCCCTCCTGTCTATCTTTAGAGACCATCCAGTTTCTATTTGCCATATACACTACCGGTCAAAAGTTTTAGAACACCTACTCATTCAAGGGTTTTTCTTTATTTTTACTATTTTCTGTATTGTAGAATAATAGTGAGGACATCACAACTATGAAATAACACATGGAATCATGTAGTAACCAAAAAAGTGTTAAACAAATCAAAATATATTTGAGATTCTTCAAATAGACACCCTATGCCTTGATGACAGCTTTCCACACTCTTGGCATTCTCTCAACCAGTTTCATGAGGTAGTCACCTGGAATGCATTTCAATTAATAGGTGTGCCTTCTTAAAAGTTAATGCAGTTGAGCCAATCA
Source organism: Brachymystax lenok tsinlingensis (assembly GCA_030435695.1). NCBI lineage: Eukaryota > Metazoa > Chordata > Actinopteri > Salmoniformes > Salmonidae > Brachymystax > Brachymystax lenok. Next base: position 13,328,760 of record CM059814.1, read on the forward strand.
GTTGTGTTGTGACAAGGTAGGGGTGGTATACAGAAGATAGTCCTATTTGGTAAAAGAGCAAGTCCATATTATGGCAAGAACAGCTCAAATAAGCAAAGAGAAACAACAGTCCATCATTACTTTAAGACATGAAGGTCGGTTAATATGGAAAATGTAAAGAACTTTGAAAGTTTCTTCAAGTGTAGTCTCAAAAACGGTGTGAATCAGGCTTTCATGGTCGAATTGCTGCAAAGAAACCACTACTAAAGGACACCAGTAATAAGAAGAGACTTGCTTGGGCCAAGAAACATCAGTAATTGACATTAGACTGGTGAATTTTTTTCCTTTGGTCTGGAGTCTAAATTTGAGATTTTTTGTTCCAACCGCAGTGTCTTTGTAAGACGCGGTGTGGGTGAACAGATGATCACCCCATGTGTATTTCCCACTGTAAAGTATGAAGGAGGGGGTGTGATGGTGCTTTGCTGGTGACACTGTCTGATTTATTTAGAATTCAAGGTACACTTAACCAGCATAGCTACCACAGCATTCTGCAGCGATACACCATCCCATCTGGTTTGGGCTTTTTATTTTTGATTTAACCTTTATTTAACTAGGCAAGTCAGAACTACTTAGGGATCAGCAGCAGTGGTGTCGATTTTAGAGAGTCTGGCGTGCCCAAAGTAAAATGCCTGCAACTCAGGCCCAGAAACTAGGATATGCACATAATTAGGACTATTGGATAGAAAACACCCCGAAGTTTCTAAAACCATTAAGATAATGTCTGTGAGTATAACAGAGCTGATATAGCAGGCGAAAACCCGAGGAAAATCCATCCGGATTTGCATATTCTTTTTTTTTTTACCTTTTTCTCCTGGCTGCCTATAGGATTCAATGTTATCTAGGACACAGACTGCAGTACCTATGGCTTCCACTGGATGTCAACAGTCTTTAGACAGGGTTTCATGACATTAGGTTGAATTAGAAGCCAATAGAAGTAGAATTTAGAAGTGGACCCCGGAACTCAATAGAATGATATGCGCGTTCACGGTCTCGCGCGCTCTGTGTTTTTTTTCCTTTCCTATCGTTCACGTTATCGTCCGGTTGAAATATTATAGTAAATATATATAAATGATGTTTGATTTGTTTGGACAAAGTTGATAGGTATAGTTTGAACGCGTTCTCTTCTGTGCGACTCGACGGTGGATTTTCTGAACATAACGCGCCAACCAAACAGAGATTTATGGATATAATAATTGACTTTTTCTAACAAAAAAAACATTGGATGTCTTCGTTGGACAGTTGGGATGCCCTCAGCAGAAGTTCTTCAAAAGGTAAGTGATTTATTTTAGCTATTATATGGGTTTTGTGTGACCCGCGCTGGATAAATATTATAGGTGCTATCCTAAAAATATCAAATGTTGTGCTTTTTTGTGCTCAAAAAGCCTTTTTGAAATCTGACAACGCTGTGATATTGCCAAGAATCAGAGCTTTTGATGACTATGCAACACATGTATATTGATGAATATTTAATCATTCAACTTTTGGGATTTTGAATTTGGCGCCTTATATTTCACCAGGTAGTGTCGGGAACGGGGCGCTAGCGCCCCAGCGCTCCTCAATTAACCCCAAGAGGTTAAGAACAAATTCTTATTTACAATGACAGCCTATCAGGGAACAGTGGGTTAACTGCCTTGTTTAGGAAGAACGACAGATGCAGAATGACAGATGTTTACCTTGTCAGCTCGGGATTCGATCCAGCAACCATTCAGTTACTGGCCCAATGCACTAACCACTAGGCTACCTGCTGTCGTGGGCTTAGTCCCTCTATAATTTGTTTTTCAACAGGACAATGACACAACACACCTCCAGGCGGTGTAAGGGCTATTTTACCAAGAAGGAGAGTGATGGAGTGCTGAATCAGATGACCTGGCCTCCACAATCCCCCGACCTCAACCAAATTGAGATGGTTTGAGATGAGTCGGACCGCAGAGTGAAGGAAAAGCAGATAACAAATGCTCGGCATATGTGGGAACTCCTTCAAGACTGTTGGAAAAGCATTCTAGGTGAAGCTGGTTGAGAGAATGCCAAGCGTGTGAAAAGCTTTCATCAAGGCAAAGGGTGGCTATTTGAAGAATCTCAAATATAAAATATATTTGGTTATTACATGATTCCATATGTGTTCTTTCATAGTTTTGATGTCTTCACTATTATTCTACAATGTAGAAAATAGTAAAAATAAAGATAAACCCTTGAAAGAGTAGGTGTTCTAAAACTTTTGACCGGTAGTGTATTTTTCAACTGGGCTGTGATGTTTCACAAAAGTTCTTAACCTTTCTACTCTCATAGTTTCTAAAGATTGTAAATTAAAGAAACATTTTTGCTAAGAGTATTATTATGTTATTGATCGATTGACTAGGACTTTTCAAATCACCCAGTAGTGCTATCTGCAGAGTTGACTCCAGGTAAATACCAAAAAGCAAGCTACATATGGACAGTACTGAAGCAAATGATCTAATGATTGTCTCTTCGCAGAAAATTCTGCAGAGCTGGGATGGTTGTATCCTCCATATACAGTACCTAACATTATATTGGTTGCAAGAATTTTGTATAATAACTTACACTGAAAAACTGCTTTGAATCCGGCGTCGTTGTGTATCAGTTCATAAACCATGTGCCATGGAATCAGTATATCAAAAGTCAACTATTTTGCAATCTATATGGCACAGCTGTACATTTTTGGGTCCTTAAATAAAAAAGTATACGAGTTTCATTTATCACAATTTTCTTTAACCAATTTTGGTCTTTAATGTGGGGCCGACAGACAAGTTCCTTACTTTCTCCCCCTTCCATTTTTGTGGTAATGCTGCAATTAGTTGGTTGTAATTTTGGGTAGAGCAGACATTTCCATATATCTTCAATATAAGCTTTTTGTGCATATGGAACATATTTTATTTCAGCTCATGAAACATGGGACCAACACGATTTATATTTTTGTTCATTGTAGTTAACACCATCTCCTCTTATTTGCTCATGAAACAGCAATTCAAGAAAATCTAAATGCATATTCCAATTAAACTGATTGAGACCAAATGATTGGCATGCAGACACAGTTTGAATATTTCACTGGCAAAGCTTGAAGAATTATCATTCACGATTGACAGTGATGATGCCCTGGCCTATTTTGAAGTTAGGCTTACCTAACTTGGTGTTTGAAGGTATTAAAAATATAACGTTTTGAGACAAAAGGCAGATGATGCAATTGGAGGATGAATTTTATGCATATTCTATAATGATATTCAATACGTCGGTCCAAACTGAGAAATGATTATGTGATTTATTTGCATTGGCCTCCGGGTGGGTGGGGGGGTGGGGGGGTTACAATGTGTTGTTCCGCATTTGGGTATTTTAAATGTGCTCATCTTGACTGCATTCAGAGATAAAATCTGCAAACCTGTCTGTCTTGAAGGTGAAAAATACAGACAATTTCCGCTGGATATCCGTCTGTATCACAGTTAGCTCTGTAATTTTGTACCTTTTGTGTTTATTACATTGGCAACGAGCCCGGTTTCCTCCATTTGTTTGTGTTTATAATGTTAAACGCTGTTCTCTTCGTTGACCGTCACTTATCTCAGTGAATTATAAACTTTCCCCTATTGACTCGCTGTTCTTGGTTTTGAATCTGAAATGTTTCTTCTGTCCAGGAACTGGCTAAATATGAAGAAATGGAAGGCCATGTGATACTGACTGAGAAAGGTGAGTCTCAATGAAACTAAAGCATTTCTGTCTCGGTCACCATGTGATTGACTGCAGTGCATACAGAGTTTACAAGGCGTTTCTAACGTTGTAATAACAGATCTGCTCGAGGACGGATTCGGTGACCATCCATTATACCACTGCTTTGTGGCAGAAGTCCCCAGTGAGCAGCAGAGCAACAACGGTAAGAGATTCTGTATATCAAATGATCTTTATTCCCTGGAGCACACCTGTAAATCTCAGAGGATTGGACGGATGTGTTGAGTGTGACATAGACAAGTATTGTATTATAGAAAACTATATCAGATGAGCTTGACTGAAACGGTGCCTCTCCTATGCATAGAATAACATTTCTTCCCCATGGGGATCCCTGGCATGTAGCTACTGACCCTATGCCAAACATCAATCAAACCTGTAATTAGGGCTGTTACGGTGACCGTATTACCACCACACCTGCGTTCACGAGTCATGATGGCAGTCAAATTCCATGTGACCGTTTAGTCACGGTAATTAGGCTTATCCAAGCTCTGCTGCTGATGGTCATTAGTAGCCACCAAACTTGCTAACTGCCTGGTACTCAGCACTCTATTGTCCCTCTAATCACTCTGACATCAATACAAACGTATTCGAAAATCTTATCAAACACTTCATGAGAGCCCATGAGCTCATGTTGCGCAACATTTCTATAGGCTATGCAATTGTGTGAGAAAACAGAGTGACTGCCTCTATTATAAAGAGGAGGCTCCCATCAGCTTTCTATAGGCTAGGCCTACTATATTTATTTCTCAACATTCCTAATATTAAGCACATTGGTTCTCTGTACAACAGGAGTATAGCCTACCTGGCTGGCATGAAAATGAACCACGGGAAAAGCGTCCTCCATTCGCTATTTAAGTGCATAGATGACATGCATTTTCCCCCGGCCCTGTTTTGAGACAGGTGCATGATAATGGTCCATTCTAAATCAAAACAAATTTCACATATATATATGTTGAAATAGCTGAAATACGACAGAAATAACTTGCATGACACTGGTTCTGTGCTCTACATGCCATTACAAGTGTTATTTCTGTTAAAACATATTTGCTCCTGGCATATACATGGGTTCTGTCCTTATGTACTACATACCTAACATTTTATATTTGTAAAGACTAAATTAAATCAAGAACAGTCTGATAGGTAATACTATTAGCCTATTACTTGTGAATGATGCCCAGCTTGTGTGCAGTAAGGCAATAAACGGTGCATGCCTTTTTCTTGCAACTTTTTCAAATCATACTGTAGTTGCACACCTCATATAGCCTAGCCCATAGGTTTTATAAGGTTTGTATCACAACTAAAGTGGCCAAATAACTTTAAAATTAAGCACATGAATCCGCTTTACAACAGGTGTAGAGCCTAACTGGCATGCATACGCAGCGCTTGAGGAAGAATTTTCACCATAAAAATGCACCTTTATATAATCAAAGCAATACATGCATAATTGCATTTGCGGTCACTTTTGAGAATTCAGTTTTCCCGCTAATTGATTGAATTTTGGAACATTTGCGCTTATAGCCTACTGCTGTCTGCACATTGCTACACTTATAATGTGACAAAATAAACTATTAGGCTATCAACATTTTAAGCTAAATGTTCTGATCTGTTGCGTGAGCCTCATTGCTTAAAAAAGTTGTTTTGATGCTAGTGGTTGTATTCATTTGGGATCTATTGCATCACACAACTGTCCCAGACTATGTTTGGAATATTTAATTCTCGCACAGAATAGAATAGGTCAAGGTTTGTACTATGGGGGTAGTAGATTGGCAGGCTAGTGCTTTTGCTGTTCGTTAGGCCTACTCATCTTGCTGGGTGACGAAAAGTAAATGTGGACAGTTCTTCCAATATCTTCAATGTGCGCCTCGGAATCGGATAAGGACGTGCGCAGTTGCGTCCCTGATGTGTCTGTCTTCATTTGTAGCCTGTGAGAAAGACCCAATCACGTGATAGACCGAGAGAGCCATGTGAGTGAGAGGTGCTTCGGAGCACACAGCCAGGAGAAGGGAGTTATAATTATTACATTCAGCCCAAGGGCACAATGGCCACTGGCCGCAATGTATTTAGGGGGCATTACCGTGTATTTAGGGGGCATTACCGTGAAGCACAGGGGTGGCAGCATCATGTTGTGCGGGTGCTTTGCTGCAGGAGGGGCTGGTGCACTTCACAAAATAAATGGCATCATGAGGCAGGAAAATGATGTGGATATATTGAAGCTACATCTCAAGACATCTGTCAGGAAGCTAAAGCTTGGTCGCAAATGGGTCTTCCAAATGGACAATGACCCCAAGCATACTTCCAAAGTTGTGGCAATGGCTTAAGGACAACAAAGTCAAGAAATTGGAGTGGCCATCACAAAGCCCTGACCTCAATCCAATAGAACATTTGTGGGCAGAACTGAAAAAGCGTGTGCGAGCAAGAAGGCCTACAAACCTGACTCAGTTACACCAGCTCTGTCAGGAGGAATAGGCCAAAATTCACCCAACTTATTGTGGGAAGCTTGTGGAAGGCTACCTGAAGCGTTTGATCCAAGTTAAACAATTTAAAGGCAATGCTACCAAATACTAACTTCCGACTTCAACTGTACATGTACAAATTACCTCTAACCTATATATACAGTTGAAGTCGGAAGTTTACATACACCTTAGCCAAATACATTAAAACTCAGTTTTTCACAATTCCTGACATTTAATCCTAGTAAAAATCCCCTGTCTTAGGTCAGTTACGATCACCAGTTTATTTTAAGATTGTGAAATGTCAGAATAATAGTAGAGAGAGTGATTTATTTTATTTCTTTCAGCTTTTATTTCTTTCATCTCATTCCCAGTGGGTCAGAAGTTTACATACACTCAATTAGTATTTGGTAGCATTGCCTTTTAAATTGTTTAACTTGGATCAAACGCTGCAGGTAGCCTTCCACAAGCTTCCCACAATAAGTTGGGTGAATTTTGGCCTATTCCTCCGGACAGAGCTGGTGTAACTGAGTCAAGTTTGTAGGCCTTCTTGCTCGCACAAGCTTTTTCAGTTCTGCCCACAAATGTTCTATTGGATTGAGGTCAGGGCTTTGTGATGGCCACTCCAATATCTTGACTTTGTTGTCCTTAAGCCATTGCCACAACTTTGGAAGTATGCTTGGGGTCATTGTCCATTTGGAAGACCCATTTGCGACCAAGCTTTAACTTCCTGACTGATGTCTGGAGATGTTGCTTCAATATATCCACATCATTTTCCTGCCTTATGAAGCCGCATAATGTTGTGGGGTGCTTTGCTGCAGGCTTTGCTGCATGAGGGGACTGCCCCTCCTGCAGCGAAGCACCCCCACAACATGATGCTGCCACCCTCGTGCTTCACGGTTGGGATGGTGTTCTTCGGCTTGCAAACCTCCCCCTTTTTCCTCCAAACATAACAATGGTCATTATGGCCAAACAGTTCTCTCTTTTTCCCCATGTGCAGTTGCAAACCGTAGTCTGGCTTTTTTGGCTTTTTTATGACGGTTTTGGAGCAGTGGCTTCTTCCTTGCTGAGCGGCCTTTCAGGTTATGTCAATATAGGACTCATTTTTCTGTGGAAATAGATACTTTTGTACCTGTTTCCTCCAGCATCTTCACAATGTCCTTTGCTGTTGTTCTGGGATTGATTTGCACTTTCGCACCAAAGTACGTTCATCTCTAGGAGACAGAACGTGTCTCCTTCCTGAGCGGTATGACGGCTGTGTGGTCCCATGGTGTTTATACTTGCGTACTATTGTTTGTACAGATGAACGTGGTACCTTCAGGCGTTTGGAAATTGCTCCCAAAGATGAACCAGACTTGTGGAGGTCTCAAAAAAAAAATCTGAGGTCTTTGCTGATTTCTTTTGAATTTCCCATGAGGTTCAGCAAAGAGGCACTGAGTTTAAAGATAGGTCTTGAAATACATCCACAGGTACACCTCCAATTCACTCAAATGATGTCAATTAGCCTATCAGAAGCTTCTAAAGCCATGACATCATTTTCTGGAATTTTCCAAGCTGTTTAAAGGCACAGTCAACTTAGTGTATGTAAACTTCTGACCCACTGGAATTGTGATACAGTGAATTATGAGTGAAATAATCTGTCTGTAAACAATTGTTGGAAAAATGACTTGTGTCATGCACAAAGTAGATGTCCTAACCGACTTGCCAAAACTATAGATAGTTAACAAAAAATGTGTGGAGTGGTTGAAACACGAGTTTTAATGACTCCAACCTAAGTGTATGTAAACTTCCAACTTCAACTGTAGGTGGGGGTGAAGTGACTATGCATAGATAATAAACAGTGAGTAGCAGCAGCGTACAAAGCAAATGGAGGAGGGGGTGGTCAATGTAAATAGTCCTTTGGCCATTGGCTTGGGGTAGAAGCTGTTGAGAAGCCTTTTGGTCCTAGACTTGGCGCTCCGGTGCCGCTTGCCGTGCGGTAGCAGAGGAAACAGTCTATGACTTGGGTGACTGGAGTCTCTGACAATTTTATGGGCTTTCCTCTGACACCGCCTATTATATAGGTCCTGGAATGCAGGAAGCTTGGCCCCAGTGATGTACTGGGCCGCACGCACTACCCTCTGTAGCGCCTTACGGTCAGATGCCGAGCAGCTGCCACACCAGGCCGTGATGCAACCGGTCAGGATGCTCTCGATGGTGCAGCTGTATAACTTTTCAGTCTCCTGAGGGGAAAAGAACCCTGTCTTGATGTATTCATGACTGTCTTGGTGTATTTGGACCATGATAGTTTGTTGGTGATGTGGACACCAAGGAACTTGAAACTCTCGACCCGCTCCACTACAGCCCTGTTGATGTTGATGTCTGTGGGTTTACTTCTGTGTGTCCAGGTCCTGTGGTGATTGGGTTTGCCATGTACTATTTCACCTATGACCCCTGGATCGGCAAGCTGCTTTACCTGGAAGACTTCTTTGTCATGGAAATGTACAGGAGTAAGCAAAATAACTATATTTTCCTCTCCTACTCTGTCTCTCTCTTTCTCCCTCCTTTCCTCTCTGACCTGACCAGTAACCATAATCTCTCCTTCTCTGTCATCCTTCCACCAGACATTGGCATCGGCTCAGAGATCCTCAAGATCCTCAGTGACGTGAGTAACTTAGGAGTTATGACCAGTACAAACATGGTAACAACTAGATGGTAGCTGTCAGTTGTTACACGGCTCTGGACAGAATCCTGTTGTAGAAGTAGGTCAATGCCTCTAACAGTATCTATACTTTCTATAGAGCCCATAATTTCAGTGAGTTATGTTTTTTTTGTACATACTGTTGATTCTGTTCTTCTTCTGTGCGTTTTGTTTGGTTATTGCTGTTGAAATAATCAATAAATGTGCGTTGGGAAAATAGAAGATTTACACTCTATATAAAAAGATTATGTGGACACTCCTTCAAATTAGTGGATTTGGCTATTTCAGCCACACCTGTTGCTGACAGGTGTATAAAATCGAGCACACAACAATGCAATCTCCATAGACAAACATTGGCAGTAGAATGGCCTTACTGAAGAGCTCAGTGACTTTCAACGTGGCAACGTCATAGGATGCCACCTTTCCAACAAGTCAGTTCGTCAAATTTCTGCCCTGATAGAACTGCCCCCGGTTAACTGTATGTGCTGTTATGTAATGTGGAAGGGTCTAGGAGCAACAACGGCTTAGCTGCGAAGTGGTAGGCCACACAAGCTCACAGAATGTGACCGCAGAGTGCTGAAATCGTCTGTCCTCGGTTGCAACATTCACTACTGAGTTCCAAACTGCTTCTGGAAGCAACGTCCGCACAATAACTGTTTGTCGGGAGCTTCATGAAATGGGTTTTCATGGCCGAGCAGCCGCACACAAGCCTAAGATCACCATGCACAATGCCAAGCGTCGGCTGGAGTGGTGTAAAGCTTGCCGCTATTGGACTCTGGAGCAATGGAAACGCGTTCTCTGGAGTGATGAATCACGCTTCACCATCTGGCAGTCCTACAGACAAATCTGGTTTTGACGGATGCCAGGAGAACGCTACCTGCCCAAATGCATAGTTCCAACTGTAAAGTTTGATGCAGGAGGAATAATGGTCTGGCGCTGTTTTTCATGGTTCGGGCTAGGCCCCTTAGTTCCAGTGAAGGGAAATCATAACACTACAGCATACAATGACATTCTAGATGATTCTGTGCTTCCAACTTTCTGGCAACAGTTTGGGGAAGGCCTTCACTTGTTTAAGCATGACAATGCCCCTGTGCACAAAGCAAGATCCATACAGAAATGGTTTGTCAAGATCGGTGTGGAAGAACTTGACTGGCCTGCACAGAGCCCTGACCTCAACCCCATCTAACACCTTTGGGATGAATTGGAACACCGTCTGCGAGCCAGGCCTAGTCGCCCAACATCAGTGCCCAACCTCACTAATGCTCTTGTGGATGAATGGAAGCAAGTCCCAGCAGCAGTGCTCCAACATCTAGTGAAAGCCTTCCCAGAAGAGTGGAGGCTGTTATAGCAGCAAAGGGGGACCAACTCCATATTAACATGTGTGCTAACACCTGCTCTCCCTTCCTCTCTCCCCCTCAGATGGCATTCAACACTCGCTGCAACAGCATGCACTTTGTTGTCGCCGAGGGCAACCAGAAGTCAATAGATTTCTACAAGCGTCGTGGGGCGGCCGACATCACTCATGATGAGGGATGGAGACTCTTCAAGATCAACAAGAGCTCCCTCTTCAAGATGTCCTCTGGCACCATAGAGTGAGCTGGCCCCAAGACAAATAGAAAGACGAGGGCAAGAGTGACAGACTTTGGGTCAATTTAATTATTTGCCTGTCTCTCACTTCAGCGGTGGGGGGGGTTGTGTGTGACTACTGACAGTAGATTATTATTAAAAGGGGCATTAAACATTACTAATCATATGTGTGCACTAACTTCCTCAATCTAATCAATCTCATTTAGGTCACGTATTTTATCTGAAGCCATCGTTTTAGTAGTTGTAGTTTTTAAACAACGCACTTTAGAATTCCTAGCGTTCTCTCAGTTCTGCTAATCAACACACCTTAGGATTCCTAGTGTTCTCTGTTTCATTATTGACCAATGTATTTTACTATTCTATAATACAGTGATTTTTTTTTCTCTCTGTAGTTTGTGTTTATTATTATGTTGGTGTTTATTATGTTCCATGGTGACTGATTTCTGTGGGGCTAGGAGGGAAGTGGGGTGAGTTCATTGATTTACAAATGAAATCCCTGGCCCCCCATTAAGGTGGGCTTAGGTCAGGGGTCAGATGTTATGGGTCATGATGGTGTGGAAGGGTAGGGGAGGGCTTTACAGAATATGAATCACTCCATATGCCTTCCCTCCCTGCATCCTCTGTCTCTCGTGGGAGTCATTTCAGAATGGTGACGTCATCAAGACACTTAAATACAGCCTTGTCCTCTTTCTCCTCAGTCTCTCTCGTCCCCTCTGCCATACCTTCTCTCTGTGAAAGGGGGGATGTGTGGTCTGTTATAACAGTCTATGTAGAGCAGAGGAGTGGAACACTGTTAGTTACTGCACTGACCTTGGAAAGACACAACTGTCACCGTATCTAATGCTCAGACACACACACATCCTAGTCAGATCTAGCAGAAACCAGGGGCGTAGAAATGAATATCAGTGGGATGTCTGGTGTTTTGTTTTTCACTGACTGCAGTTTGAACATTCACTGCAGCAAAGCCTGAACAACAAACACAGCCAGAAACCAACACTGTAGAGGCCCAGTAGAGTTTAGAGCATATTATGAACACTGCCTTGTGTCCTCTCCTTCCCCAACCCCTTGCCCTGGCTGAGACAGATCCTCTTTACTGTAATCCTGTCAACAATCATCTCTAGTAGAGTTGTACTCAACTCTAAACTCTCATATGAACTTAGAAAAATGTATCCTGAAAATAATGTTTATTTGGCATTACTCCATTAAATACAATGAAAGACATCAATCTGGTAGGAAATATGGCAGAACAGAGTGTGTATGTGACTTAGTTACCGTTGATCCACATACAGCATAGACTATAAGACCTCCATCTGAGAGAGAGAGGGAGGGAGGTAGAGAGAGTGCGAGGAAGAGCAGAGAGGATATCCCCAGACAAGCCATCATATTTTCATTCTAGACTCCCATGAGCCTCGCTGAACTTCGAAACTGACTTGTTTATGTCCAGAGCTCTAAACTTTGCCCCGTTACTGATTAACCATTGGCATCTATTTAAAGACACACCAAGGCGATTAAAACACTAACTTTTTTTATTTACAGAACCTTGGTAATCTTCTGTTCTAGCATACACAGGTGTTCATCACTCTGTTGCACAAATAAACACATAATCATGACCCCAGTGAGTCACAACCCCCACCGCATGATGGTCAAGGGTCAAGTTACACCCAGAGACACACTCCTACCCCCACCTCTGTACCAACTTGCCTACCCCACAGTAAGTGTTGGTAGAGGAGTTGGCTAAAGCACATCAAGATGTGGGACCAGGCCAACTAGTAACTCTCCATATGTTTTTCTATGGTTAAATGTATAAAAAAATATATACAGTACCAGTCAAAAGTTTGGACACACCTACTCGATCCAGGGTTTTTCTTTACAATAATAGTGAAGACATCAAAACTATGAAATAACACATATGGAATCATGTCGTAACCAAAAAAGTGTTAAATCAATATATATTATTTTTGAGATTCTTCAAAGTAGCCACCCTTTGCCTTGATGACAGCTTTGTACACTCTTGGAATTCTCTCAACCAACTTCATGAGGTAGTCACCTGGAACGCATTTCAATTAACAGGTGTGCCTTGTTAAAAGTTCATTTGTGGAATTTCTTTACTTCTTAATGCGTTTGAGCCAATCAGTTGTGTTGTGACAAGGTAGGGGTGGTATACAGAAGATAGCCCTATTTGGTAAAAGACCAAGTCCATATTATGGCATAAACAGCTCGAATAAGCAAAGAGAAACAACAGTTCATCATTACTTTAAGACATGAAGGTCAGTCAATCTGGAAAATGTCAAGAACCTTTTACGTTTTTCTTTGAGTACGTGTCCAAACTTTTGACTGGTTCTATGTTTCCAAGATGTATTTTATAAACAATACAAAATATACAAATGACTACATCATACAAACATCACTACATCACTCCTGCCCACTAGCCCCCACCCCTATCTCTAGCACCCTTATCACTTTCTGCCACGTGGCCTCAAACTACATGATTTTTTTTCTTTGTCGATTGCACACTTTCAAATTTGAGGTAATAAAGTATTTGAACTTTCCATTGCGTGAAGGACGGAGGATTGGCAGATTTTTCGTTTGAATATACAGTGCATTCGGAAAGTATTCAACCCCCTTAACTTTTTCCACATTTTGTTATGTTACAGCTTTATTCTAAAAGCAATTCAATAGTTTTTTTCCCCTTTATCGATCCATACAGAATACCCTATAATGACAAAGCAAAAACAGGTTTTTAGACATTTTAAAATAAGAAATATTGCATTTACATAAATATTCAGATCCTTTATTGAAGCACCTTTGGCAGCGATTACAGCCTCAGGTCTTCTTGGGTATGACGCTACAAGCTTGGCACACCTGTATTTGGGGACTTTGTCCCACTCTTCTCTGCAGATCCTCTCGAGCTCTGTCAGGTTGGATGGGGCGTGTCCCTGCACAGCTATTTTAAGGTCTCTTCAGAGATGTTCAAGTCCGGGCTCTGGCTGGGCCACTCAAGGACACTCATAGACTTGTCCCGAAGCCACTCCTGCATTGTCTTGGCTGTGTGCTTTGGGTTAGTGTCCTGTTGGAAGGTGTACCTTTGCCCCAGTCTGAGATCCTGAGCGCTCTGGAGCAGGTTTTCATCAAGGATCTCTCTGTACTTTGCTCTGTTCATCTTTCCCTCGATCCTGACTAGTCTCCCAGTTCCTGCCGCTGAAAAACATCCCCACACCATGATGCTGCCATCACCATGCTTCACTATAGGGACGATTCTAGGTTTCCTCCAGACGTGACGCTTGGCATTCAGGCCAAAGAGTTCAAACTCCTTTAGGTGCCTTTTGACAAACTCCAAGCGGGCAGTCATGAGCATTTTACTGAGAAGTGGCTTCCGTCTGGCCACTATACCATAAAGGCCTGATTGGTGGAGTGCTGCAGAGATGGTTGTCCTTCTTGAAGGTTCTCCCTTCTCCACAGAGGAACTCTGGAGCTCTGTCAGTGACCATCGGGTTCTTTGTCACCTCCCCGACCAAGGCCCTTCTCCCCCGAATGCTCAGTTTGGCCGGGCGGACAGCCCCAGAAAGAGTCTTGGTGGCTCCAAACTTCTTCCATTTAAGAAGGATGGAGGTCACTATGTTTTTGGGGACCTTCAATGCTGCAGAAATGTTTTGGTACCCGTCCCCAGATCTGTGCCTCGACACAATTTTGTCTCGGAGTGCTACGGACAATTCCTTCAACCTCATGGCTTGTTTTTTTCTCTGACATGCACTGTCACCTGTGGGACCTTATAAAGACAGGTGTGTGCCTTTCCAAATCCTGTCCAATCAATTGAATTTACTACAGGTGGACTCCAAGTTGTAGAAACATATCAAGGATGATCAATGGAAACAGGATGCACCTGAGCTCAATTTTGAGTTTCATAGCAAAGGGTCTGAATACTTATGTAAATTATGTATTTCTGTTTTTGGTTTTTTTATACATTTGCAAAAATGTCTAATAACCTATTTTCGGTTTGTCGTTATGAGGTACCGCACCTGCTGTCTCAACCTCTGAATGCTCGGCTATGAAAAGCCAACTGACATTTACTCCTGAGGTGCGGACCTGTTGAACCCTCTACAACCACTGTGATAATTATTATTTGACCCTGCTGGTCATCTGTAAACATTTGAACATCTTGGCCATGTTCTGTTATAATTTCCACCGGCACAGCCAGAAGAGGACTGGCCACCCCTCAGAGCCTGGTTCATCTCTAGGTTTCTTCCAAGGTTCCTGCCTTCCTAGGGAGTTTTTCCTAGCCACCGTGCTTGTGCTTCTACATCTGCATTGCTGTTTGGGGTTTTAGGCTGGGTTCTGTACAGCACTTTGTGACATCAGCTGATATAAGAAGGGCTTTAGAAATACATTTGATTGATATTGTGTGTAGATTGAATAAATGTTTTTATTTAATCCATTATCGAATAAGTCTGTAATGTAATAAAATGTGGAAAAAGTCAAGGGGTCTAAATACTTTCTGAATGCACTGTATAACCAGATCACAACCAGATTAAGACATCTTCTACATGACGTCATGAAAAATATGTCTTATTTTGGTTGATATCTGTTTTTTGGTTGAAATCTGATTGAACTATTGACCAGTTATCAAAATTCTATCCAACCAATATTAAACAATCAATATAAACATGTGCATATTGTTTGTGGGCCATGCACCCATTACATATGAAACTTGCTAAGGCAGTAATTAAACTTTTATGCAATTTATGTTGTTCATTCCCACTGTGCAGGTGTTCTGAAAGAACTCCCTGGGTTTACCATCATGCTGTGGAGGTTTGGTCAGGACGTGTCGTTTTAATTTGTTAGTTTTGAGAGACTAATTACTCAGTAGTTCCCCGCACAAAACACATTGTGGTCACTCCTCGTTATTTCTCAAAGTTTGCATGAAACCAAGAGAGAGAAACTCATTGCTGTATGAGCTGAATCAGAACTTGTGGCTAGCTTGAGTCCATGTGATGGTGAGTGAGAATGACAGGTCAGTGGCTGACAGCGCCTCATCTGCTGCTGGCTGCTGGACGACAGCACTGCAGCGTGCAGTGTTGCCAACTCCTCAGTAAGGAAAGTAGCTATTGGCTGTCCTAAAAGTCCTAAATGACGTCATCACCTAATTTGCATATTTGGCCATGTGCATGTAATTGTGATGGACGCTGTAGGAGTGAGGAATACTGTCGTGGGAGAGACAAAAGGTGAGTAAAAAACACCCTAAATATGTTTAGAACTACAAATGAACTTTCTTCCTCTCTCCTACAGCGTCCATCACAATTACATGCACATGGCCAATTGTGCAAATGAGGTGATGACGTCATTTAGCGACTTTTAGGACAGCCAATAGCTACTTTCCTTACTGAGGAGTTGGCAACACTGCCGTGACTCTCCTTCTGTTTCTCCTGCGCCTTGTCCATGTTCAGTCTCACCTTGATTGCTAATAGAAATAAATGCAATTATATTTCATATTATTACATATACATCTTTTATATCTCTTGGAAAATAATTTTTACCTGGTCAAAAATCTCCACATCCTTCTCAGTCGATGCCTTAAGGTGGTCCTCGAGGCGTTCTGATCTGGTTTGACACCTTCCACCACATCAGGTGGACTTTCAGTGATCTCAAAGTACGTTATACAAAAATAGCAATAGACAAACACTAAGTAAATTACAAATGTTTTGTACTACAGTATATGCAATTTTATATACAATTGCATTGTTTACCTCAGTAAACAGCTGGTAATCGGGTGAGTACTCTGGAGGCCTGGACGCTGCTGTTGTGTGCAAAGATAATTACCTTCAGATTGGCCTCCCACCATTCCTTGAACCCGTCAAGGGACTTGCCCATTGCAGTCCCGTTGGTCCGTTTATCGTCACCATACATCTACACATTATATATATATATATATATATATATATATATATATATATATATAAAACTCAGTGTACTATCATTGTCAGTTATCAAAATAAAACTCTAAATTACTGGAGGCCTATGCGAAACAATACTACAACCATTAGATTATTAACCACTAACATGTTAGCTAACATTGATTTAAACCAACTAGCCTAGAGCTAACTAACGCTTAGCCAAGCTAAATTTGGTTAGCGTCAAGCAAGTGAACTGTTAAACGCTATTTTTGTACAAATATTAACACTAACACATTTTATGACATCACATATTTACATATATTAACTAAACTGTGTCTTTGTTCAACTGTGTCTTTGTTCATAGAAAATAAAACGTTGTTGAAAAAGTACAGAAAGTTCGGACGCCAGCTTAATCCCTTCTCTTACATGTAAACCATTAGCAACCTAGCCAAACTCCATTACTTACAATGGGGAAAATAGCAACCAGTTTTTCACTCAGGGGAAAAATCCCTTCAATTGCCTTCAAACATCACCAAACTCATGGACTGCGTAATTAACCATGTTACCTCAATATTTTGACTCATATTGCACATTACATACCTGAATTAATAGGGTAAAATTATGAGACGGGGAAACGTTTGTTTTCAGTAGTATTCGTTCTTGGAGATCTCACTAACACACTCCAATGACGCCACAGCTTCCCCCCCTACGGGAAGTAATTATATACATTTATTAAATGTACATACCTGGAAGGCCTAGAATATGATAAAAGAGATGGCTTCATAGAATAACAAAGTAAAACATAAAAAATATGACCATACATATTTGTGTGTGTCACATATACACATGGCATTTGCTTAGGTACCACCTTAACATCTCTGATCTGCTTGCCTCAATAATAAATGAATGCTAGAACACGTTATCTTTTGTTTGCATGTGAATATGTATTTTATTTGTCGGTCCTGTCAATGCTGAGTGATCACACATGCCTTAGCACACATAGAATGTTACTTTGCCTGCTTGCGAATGTGTGCTAAAAGTGGGGATGTTTCATAGTATTTCTGATTATCTTAACTCCCCACCACCAATGACGTTTTTTTTCTTTACAGAAAACCACAGAACCAGGCCTACACTCAGATAAAAAGGTGCTATCTACAAACTAAAAGGATTATTTCGCTGTCCCCATAGGATAACTATTTTTGGTTCCAGGTAGAACCCTTTTGGGCTCCATTCCACAAAGGGTTCTACATGGAACCAAAAATACTTCTACCTGGAAGTAAAAAGTGTTCTCCTTTGGTGACAGCCAAAGAACCCTGTTGGAACCCCTTTCTCATAGAGTGTACTCAACAAGTTTAGCCTGTTAAAAGTTTACACCATTTCATTCTGTACTCAAACATCTGCCTGGTATTCAAGATAGCACGCAACATAGCACCAGCACCTTTGAAGGTTTTCGTCAACCTCAGCTCAGACAAAAATAGCAGTGTTCCAAGAACCTCCACCAGGGGTGGCTGTAGTATCTTCAAACAGACAAAAATGAGACACAAGAGGCACCCCACACTCATTTTAGATACCAAGGGGTCTTTATTTTCATACTGTACGCTCTCACTCTCATCTCCTTTGCCATCTTCTCATGTATTTTCTTGGAACTTTATCAACACACAGACACACTACTGTAGCATCTTGTTTACATTTCTCACATTTTAGGCAGCTGAGGCCTTGGATGGATCATGTTGCAATGAGATGGGCACAGAAGTACGTACGTACGTACAGTCCTTTTCAGTGTGGCGGCAAATTAGCTGAACAGGAGAAGAGGATGTGGTTGCTTGTGGAGGGAGAGCAGTGTGGGTGGTGGGTAGAACAGCTGCAGTGTCGCTGATTGGTTTCTCTGGCTAATCACATCTTGACTAAAATAAAGATAGATTTAGAAATTAGTTTGACCTTGCCATAGTTCAACAGCTGAAAAGCCTTCATTAACATACTTCCAGAGATAGCAAGACATTCAGTATTCACTGAATGAAGTAGCCTACCCATCGCCATTTACAATTTCATTCATCAATGCAAATAAATTATACTATAGCACATTCAATGACATTATTATTGTAGACTATAGGCTACTCTTGTATATACATTAAGGCCTCCTGAGTGGCACAGCGGTCTAAGGCACTACATCTCAGTGCTAGAAGCGTCACTTCAGACCCTGGTTCGATCCTGGGCTGTACAACAACTGGCCGTGATCAGGAGTCCCATAGGGCACAATTGCCCCAGCGTCGTCTGGGTAAGGGGAGGGTTTGGCCGGGGGAGGCCGTCATTGTAAATTGGAATTTGTTCTTAACTGACTTGCCTAGTTAAATTAAAAAAATATTGCAGAATAGGCAACTCCTTTGTCCAAACTATATTAGGACACTTTTCATTGGTCTTGTCAGGCATGATTTTAAGGTCTTTGATCAAAGTTGTATGTCGTACTTTATTCCCTTCTTCAGTGAAAAGTAGTTATGCATCCCCCATTCAATTCAGTTCGAGTGTGAATGCGTAGGCCTAGTGACAGTGGAAAAATGAACCCATAGCTCCAGCACACAATGGCATGTAGGGGTGGTGTATTACAATGTAAAATATGTATATATCCTATAGCACCACGTGTGTATATTTTAATTTACAATTTAATTAATCCATTAAATAAACACTAGCACATCAAATGACGTTATTGTACACTAGCCTACTCCTCTATCGTCACAGTATGTATATAATATTGCCTATGTGCTTTATACAATATGTTATCAACTCGTTATAAACAAAAAGTAATTGTTTTCAAATAAACCACATTTTCCTTTTCAACACAGTAGGCCTAAATATTTCCTAACGATATCACAATTTAAATATAGCCTACTTACTACTCAATCGGATCAAGGACATCTTGGTAATTAATTTAATTGTCTCCAAGTAAACTATGAGGGGCAGATAGTCTCGAAAATTGCGTCTGTCGCATGTACATTTGTTTTTTAAATGAATGTCTGTGTCGTGGCCGAGCTCTCAAATACCGTGTCCGTCTCTCACTCTATGAACGGTCACTGCTATCCGGATTCCTAGGGACGTCCTTACCATAAACCTGGGTGTAACACTGCATTTAACCATTTTACATTTATACTTGAGTGAGGAAACCCTCTCGGAAAGCCTATGAACTCCTCTATTCGACTGAAAGCCATGGACACAACTCTTTTTGGTTGTCTGATATAGGCTCTGGTAACAACACAGTCCGTGATTGGCTAACATTTAGATCTGTGTACAGCGAGGTAAAATAACAAAAAAGCTGGAGCATGGTTTTGCGGCACAGTCGATAGCGCGCCGGACCTCGGGCTAGAAGGTCGAGCGTTCGAGACCTGCTCCCTGCTGTTTCATTACAATATCATGCGGTGTTGAGGAAAGACAGATTGCCTATAGATTTCATTAACACGCAGGCGTAACGCAGAAGTTGGTAAGGAGTTGGTATTATGTCATTTCAGTCAGACGTTCAATGGTAGGCGACAGCCACATGGTGGTACGGTTGCCTAGGCTTAATTCTGGCTCATACACCCCCAGTGTCCTGCCCACAGCAACACTATTGATTATTCTCTACCCTCAATGCATGTGGTGTACAATGGTTTTAGTCTCGCCTGTTGAGGGCCTGAGGGTCTAGGACTACCGACTGAGAACTCCCTGGCCTGACACCTGGACATGCCTGGCCCAATCCCACCTGGCTGGCCTCCCTCTACCTCCTACCTGCCTGTTTCTGCTGCGACTGGTTCTTCACTCACTCCCCACACACCCAGGAACTTGAATATCTTTACTTACCATTTCGTCTTCATAAAAAGCCATCTGACCAGTGTTTTTACTTTCTCTAAAGTCATTATGGATATTGTCTGAGCCTGCTGGCCATTAATACTGGTATTGCTCTTTCCTTATTGAAATGGGAAATAAGGAAGACTGCTTTCATTTTCAATTAAGATACAATGAAGACATTGTTAGATTTAATGTATGCTTTTATAGGGTCTGTATCTCTGTATTACAACAAGTTAAATAAAGATTTGTGCAAACTCAGTGTGACTTCTTTCCCCAATGATTTCCTCAGGCTGAGGTACTTTGTCAGTTATGAATTATTCCATACCAAGGCTAGATGGGGCTGAATGGAAACAACACCACACAACTGCAATGCAATGACTGTTCAGACTGTTGAATATTCCATCAATTAAAATATGGATTTCTTGGCTGAATTAAGGTTTTATTACACCTTCAAAAAGGGACACACGTGCACAATGGAAGTTTATCAAATAAAGTCATTGACAAGAAAAGTAATTTACTGCATCAATTATAGTCACAGCATTTCCCCGTTGTTTGATTAACTAGAGGAATGGGATGGAGATTTGATTTATTAGAATCCCCATTAACCGCCAAAAGACTACATGCATTTAAAAACATTAACATGTAGTGTGTGTGCACATCTATCAGTTCTACATACCTCAGTACACACACAAGTAGGTCACATGTCAGTGCATACACACAACAAGTAGGTCACGTGTCAGTGCATACACACAAGTAGGTCACATGTCAGTACATACACACAACAAGTAGGTCACATGTCAGTGCATACACACAAGTAGGTCACATGTCAGTACATACACACAACAAGTAGGTCACATGTCAGTGCATACACACAACAAGTAGGTCACATGTCAGTGCATACACACAACAAGTAGGTCACATGTCAGTGCATACACACAACAAGTAGGTCACATGTCAGTGCATACACACAACAAGTAGGTCACATGTCAGTGCATACACACAACAAGTAGGTCACATGGGGGGAGAGGCGTTGTGCTGTCAGGTGATGCTTTATTTGTTTTTTGAAACCAGGTTTGCTGTTCACTTGTGCTATATAAGATGGGAGTTCCATGCACTCATGTCTCTGTATAATACTATATGTTTACTTGAATTTGTTCTGGCCCTGGTCACATGTCTGGTTGGGTAAACATGTGTGTAAGTTGACTATGCAAACAATTTGGAATTTCCAACACATTAATGTTTCTTATAAAAAACAATCTTTCTTCAACTCTCAGCCAAGAAAGACTGGCATGCATGATATTAATCTTTGCCCTCGGATTACAATGAAGAGCAAGACGTGCTGCTCTGTTCTGGGCCAGCTGTATCTGAACTAGGTCTTTCTTTGCAGCACTTGATCATATAAATGGACAATAATGACGATAAGATGAAACTACAGCCTGCAGGACTTGCTTTGTGGATTGCGGTAAAAAAAAGCAGATATCTATATTACGGACAGACCTCCCTTAATCTTTACAACCATTGAATCTATATCAATCAAATCAATAACATGTATTTATAAAGCCGATGTCACAAAGTGCTGTACAGAAGCCCAGCCTAAAACCCCAAACAGCAAGCAATGAGGAGTGGAAAAACATTGCCTGGTCCGACGAATCATGCTGATGGCAGAGTCAGGATTTGGCGTAAGCAGCATGATTCCATGGACCCATCCTGCCTGGTGTCAACGGTACAGGCTGGTGGTAGTGGTGGAATGGTGTGGGGAATGTTTTCCTGGCACATGTTAGGTCCCTTGATAAAAAAATTGAGCAACGTTTACATGCCCTGAACAATTCAGACTGTTCTGGAGGCAAAGGGGAGTCCGACCCGGTACTAGATGGGGTACGTAATACTGTCACAAAGTGTATATAGTACACAGAGAGAAACAAATTAATAGGCATATCGTTCATGCAAACACAGACACACAAACAGAGAGCGTACAGTAAGGATGGCGGTTGGGGTAGCTGGACACTAGAGCTTTGGCAGGCAGTTGTGTTGGGTCAGGGTTCATCTTGTCTCACTGAGACTCCAGGGTCTGGTTAAAGTGTCTCTTCCCATCCAGGTACAACATGGACTCTATAGAGACAGACAGACACACATGAAAACAATGTTAGACTGTGTGGAATCAATATACGTTAACTTTAATCTCTTTGTGTTGGCACAAACGTTCCAGTAAGAGTACCTCCGTAGCTCTGCGGTACTACGCTAGAGGTCATACCTCCATAGCTCTGCGGTACTATGTTGGGGACGTCTTTGTCTGTGACGAAGGTGAAGTGGAAGACATTAGTGGTGTTGTGATGCCGGGTCAGGGGGTCAAGAACCTCTGTATGAACTCTGACCTGGATGTAGTTCCCCTCTGTGTAACACACCTGGAGAAAGAGAGAGGGACGTGTCAGCACTGAAACTGGAGCAGATCAAACACACCAAGCAGCATATATATATATATATATATATATATATATATATATATATATATATATATATATATATATATATATACACATACACACACACACACACACCTGTGATGAGAGCAGTAATAGGGAGCCAATCTCTACAGGCTTCTGGAAGAGGATATCGTCCACAGCAACCAGGTTAGGCCGACTCCCCCTGGAGGGAGGAGAGAGAGGAGAGAACACACACACACACACACACACACACACACACAATGAGGATGCACAGGTGTATGTGGTGCACCGGTACACATTTATATCTTCTCTAACATAAACGTTAGAGATCATACCTCCGTAGCTCTGCGGGACTACGCTAGAGGTCATACCTCCGTAGCTCTGCGGGACTACGCTAGAGGTCATACCTCCGTAGCTCTGCGGGACTACGCTAGAGGTCATACCTCCGTAGCTCTGCGGGACTACGCTAGAGGTCATACCTCCGTAGCTCTGCGGGACTACGCTAGAGGTCATACCTCCGTAGCTCTAGAAAATCAAAATTGGTTCTGTGAATGTTCAGGGAACGTTATTGGAAAAATTGTACTGTTCCCCAGTGGGAATCGAACTTGGCGTTGCAAGTGCCATACTCTACCATCTGAGCCACCCGGGACCAATTATGCATGTCATAACATCACACTATAACTTTAGGAGTCTTGTGGGAACGCTCCTTGCTTGTTGTTATGGCTGGTTTGAATAACATGACCATTAACAGGACATTCCTGTAATATTCTCACATCCAATTTCATTAAATCCAGACATAAATTCCGAGGTGTGTTTATGGTACATTTTTCATGTCACAACATCACACTGGAACTGGGAATGTTCTTGGTTTGCTGGGAACAGACTTGCTCACTCACCCGTAGGCACATGCGTTAGCCCAGCCCAGCTCGTAAGCTTTCCTCATCAGAAACCCTCCAAAGATCCTGTTAAAGATATTTCTCTCCTGAAAACACACACATCTTAGTCAGCACAAATTAGAAACGTTTCAGGTTGTAAATCCTGCTCCCTCCCTCCCTCTCTAACCTGTGGATGGCAGATCTCCAATCCTTTGACTTTGGCGTCCTCCATCCATACGGAGTTAGGAGGCAGAACTCTGCTACGGAAACTCACTGTCCTACCGGACAACACACACACACACACACACCATAACTCACAAAAGGTTTTTCCTGGATTATATGATGATGTGTCATAATTAATTATTTGTCATAATTAAGACATAACATTCATATGTGGACAGTGTTGCTAAAACATGTCTAATATTTGAACAGCTTATGTTTCAGTGAGGTAGAGTTTGCTCTTGTAGAATGTAGATTGCCTGTCTTCCTTTCCTGTGGCGGTCCTCATGAGAGACAGTTTCATCATAGCGCTTGATGGTTTTTGCAAATGGAGTTGAAGAAACTTTAAAAGTTTGTGAAATTTTCAGGATTGACTGACCTTCGTGTCTTAAAGTAATGATGGACTGCCGTTTCTCTTTGCTTTCAAGAACTTTAAAAAAGTTTCTTCAAGTGGAGTCACAAAAACCATCCATCGCTATGATGAAACTGGCTCTCATGAGGACCGCCACAGGAAAGGAAGACCCCGAGTTACTGCATAAGATGACCTGGCCACCACAATCACCCGACCTCAACCCAATTGAGATGTTTTGGGATGAGTCGGACCGCAGAGTGAAGGAAAAAAAGCCAACAAGTGCTCAGCATATGTAAGAACTCCTTCAAGACTGTTGGAAAAGCATTCCAGGTGAAGCTGGTTGAGAGAATGCCAAGAGTGTGCAAAGCTGTCAAGACAAAGAATGGCTACTTTGAAGAATCTCAAATATAATTTTTTTTTATTTGTTTAACACTTTTTGGTTACTACCTGATTCCATGTGTGTTATTTCATAGTTTGGATGTCTTCACTATTATTCTACAATGTAGAAAATAGTAAAAATAAAGATGAACGCTAGAATGAGTAGGTGTGTCCAAACTTGACTGGTACTGTGTGTGTGTGTGTGTGTGTGTGTGTGTGTATATATATTTCATTTTTTTGTGACACTCTTGAAAACGAGATGGTGCATCAAGAGATAAATAATTGTGTTCGTTCAAGGGGTGCACCTCTCTCAAGTGTCTTGTTTCATATCGTCTCAACATTATGAATAGGCAATTAAGATTGACACCTTAAGTTGACTTCTCTCATTTTACAGGGAACATCAATGTGACAACAATTTGATATGACAGGATATGACTCCCAATAAGTCCTTTATGGTCATGTTTGTCCTAAAAATGATCATTGTGATTTAAAAATACTTTATGTAAGTTTAGTTGCTAATTGTTTACATCATCATTTTACTGACGCGTGTGTGTATTTGTGTGTCATACTTGGTGTCCAGGGTGTTGAGGAACAGGCTGTGTACGATCTTCCTCTCCTCAGCAGTAGGGGCCACCTTCAGTAGAGACGCTGTACTCAGCTCTATACGACGCGTCTTATTGACTGGAGGGAGACACACACACACTAAATAATAGAAACAAACACAGTAATATATATATATATATATATATTTTTTTTTTATTAGGATCCCCATTAGCCATAACGCTAGCTAATCTTCTTTGGGTCCAACACCAATTAACAAGACATTACAAACAACCACAATCAAGACTTCACAAACATTCAACAAGTAGACAATACAGACGATTAAAATACCTGACAGGAAACACATCCACCATTCAGTTGTTACTTTCCACTTCCTGTCCGGTCACATGGTCTATCACATTAGATGTTCTTTTATTTTTTTTTCTTGAAGGTGGATTTAATTTTTGCCTGAGAAATATGGATTGGTAATAAGTTCCATTCAGCTATAGCTCTATATAAAACCGTAGATTTAAGGCGATTTGTCATTGGCTTGAGTTGTTTTAGCTGCCCTAATTTGTTTTTAACGTGAAGCCATGAAAGATTCTGATGCATTTTAATAATATTCATTCGATTAGAGCAATGAAGAGATAATCTGGCAGCCCTGTTTTGAGCCATTTGGAGCTTTTTTTATATCTTTCTTTGCTGCAGATGACCATATGGACAGTACTCTAAGTGTGACAGGACCAGGGATTGACCATATAACTGGACAGTACTCTAAGTGTGAAGGGACCAGGGATTGAATCACCTGATTCAGAGTACTAGATGTTACATACTCTGAACATTTTCTTGTAACAGCAATTCCCTTACCCATCTTAATTACAATATTATCTGTGTTCTGACCATGATAAAGCTGCGTCCAAAATAATGCCTAGTAGCTTAGTTTTTTAAAACTTGCTCTACATGGATTCTATTAATCGCCAAATTCAATTGGGGGTCATCAGCAAGCATATATCTTGAACCAAATACAATACACTTCGTTTTAGAAATGTTCAACACTAATCTGTTCATATCAACCCACTCAGACACCATTCTTAGTTCACTGCTCAGTACATTTGTTAACTCATTACATTCTGATGCTGCACTATATATTGTAGTCATCAGGACACATGACCACCCTTGCTTTGTTCATTACTGAAGGTAAATCATTAGTAAAGATAGAGTAAAGCAATGGGCCTAGGCAGCTTCCTTGAGGAACACCACAATGTATATCTTTACTGTTTGAAAAGCTACCATTAAAGAACACTTTTTGCCTTCTCCTGGATAGATAGCTTTCCATCCAGGATAGAGCTGCATCCTTAAAACCATAACATTTGAGTTTTCCTAGTAACAGTTCATGATCAATTACATCAAAAGCAGCACTGAAATCCAGCAACACCGCACCAACTAACTTCCCGTCATCCATACTCTTTAACCAATCATCTGTCATTTGTGCTAAGGCTATACTCGTAGAATGCCCCTCCCTATATGCATGCTGGAAACCCGTTATCAGACCATTGCATGAGAAATAATCCTTGATTTGTACAGATATAATTTCTTCCAATAATTTACTTAACACAGGCAGCAAGCTTATAGGACGACTATTAGGACCAGTGAATGCTGATCTATTATCCTTAGGTAGTGGAATAACTTTTGACTCTTTCCAGACTTCTGGGCACACCCCATACATCAAGCACTTATTAAAAATATGAGAGATTGGTGTAGATATTTGGTTGGCTGTAACTCTAAGCAATTTGGCGTGTAGATTATCTGTACCAGGCGACTTGTCATCCGACAGAGACAACAGCATCCTTTCTACCTCTTCCTTTTCTACTTGATGACATTTGAGATATAAACACATGTAGTGTGTCTTACTCTCTCCCTGCTGAAACAGTTCCTCCTCCTCAGGCCCCTCTGGTTTCAGAGGGTTAACAAACGCTGCCCTGAGAGAGACAAGCAGAGAGAGAGACAGAGACAAACAGATAGACAGGAGAAACAGAGAGAGAGAGAGTAATAGAGACCGTTAATAATGGATGGATATTATGGATGGATACTATGGATGGATACTAGGGATGGCTGGAGTGACAGATGGATGGTTGGAGCGACGGATGGATGATTGTTGTGTACCTCTTGTTCTCAGGGTCTCTGGCCACCATAACAAACGTAGCGTCCAGAACTGGAGTGTAGGCCCCATCATGGTACTGTGCATACACACAGACATAACATCATCATTGTAGACATAGTGTGTGTGTGTGTGTGTGTGTGTGTGTGTGTGTGTGTGTGTGTGTGTGTATGTGTGTGTGTGTGTACCTGAGACATGTGCATCTTGGCTTCGATGGAGGTCTTCCCCACCCAGGTCACGTGACCAGTGAACTTGATGTCACAGTCAGGGTGGATGACTTGTTTCCTCATGTCTGTGACATCACATACAGGGAAAATAAGCCACACCTACCAGAATGCAACAGCAACAAACTATTCAATGAAACTGGGAAAAGTATCCCAGGATTAGACTTGTGAAACACTGGTCTACACAGTACATCCTGGTGTTGTATCAGCACTGTTGGGCGTCATACCTATCTTGTCCACAAGGGCAGTGACGATGGACAGAGGAGATCTCGGAAGTGCCTTGTTATGGGTGTGAGAGTAACAGATCAACACTGAGGAGAGAAAAATAAGACTATAATAAACATGTACCAGTGTGCACTCTGGTTAAGGTGATAATGATGTACCAGTGTGCACTCTGGTTAGGGTGATGATGTAATACCTGCTAGACTGTCCAGATCCTCCAGGATACGGCCAAACCTGGAATAGAGAAACCGGACTGAGAGGGGGGCAAGGGAATGTGTGTGTGAGCATGTGTTTGTGAGCATGTGTTACCTGACACCTTTGTGGTAGTTGAGGTATTTCTCTCTAAGGGTAGGGTCTGTGCCCAGGGGAAGGTGGACCTCTATGTAGCTGTCCTTCATCCTGCGGATAGGAAGCTCATCTTGAGAACCAGCCAGCTGATTGGACAATGACAAACGGTCAGCTAACCCCTGCTGGTGGTCCCTACAGGACGGGAGGGGAGATAGGGAAAGGGAAAGAGTGATTCATCAGGAATGAGCTGTGACTTTAACAAAGTCATGAACATATCTAACAGTCAACAACACAGGTCTTCCTTGTCATGGTATCAATATCTCAATACAAAGTAGCTATACTGCTTCTGTTACTGTACCTCCAGTTAGTGGACGCTCCCACAATCTCCCTCAGCCGGTTGCGCACTGAAAAACAATCCACACAGTTGATCAGCTCTCAGTGTTTGTGTGTACTGATACTGAGCTCAGAACAGAACATTCTTGTTAAATGACGAGCACAGGCTTGAATTATTTTGCAGACAGGGCGTATTTGATGAGAAGGCTTGGTTGAGTGCGCAGTGGCAAAAGAGTTTAGAGCAGCGCTATGGTATTTAATATTGCTCAGTTTATTTTTAAAGCCTGGGGGAAAAGGAGAAATGTGTTTGTATGTAACAAAATGGTAAATTGCAAAATGTAATTTTTTATTGTGTTTTTTGCACATATTACTTGAAGAAATAATACTGTCTTAGCCAATGTGGGCTGGGCACCAATAGGTGTATGACACTAAAATAAATCATAATCAATCAAAATACAATGGGAAACATGTGATCTCAGACAAAATGACAGCAGCAAGCTCCAGAGAGTAGTGAGATCTGGATGGGATACTCTACATCAGTTCTACTGTTGTTCCAGCTGGCACATGGAACCACTGTGGCTCTGCGCTGCAGCCTGAGGGTGTGTGTGCAATGGGGAGAAATCAGTAGTGTACTGACAAGGTGAGATTTGCCCATTCGTTTGTGGACCACCTGACTGGTGTCACTGTGTTGTCATAATGATATGAACCGATATGAAACAAGACACTTGAGAGAGGGAGAGAGGTACAGCCCTACAATCACCAAGACAGAAGCCACCTAAAAACATGGGTCCATCTCTGAGGAATATACAGTAGTGTAGATATGGTACATAATGCAAGTTTGTATAGAGAACATTAAAAGGTCTGTCTACTAAAATATACTACAGGAAGATTGCAACATCTGTAAGAGCTAGCCACTGCCACAGGCCAGGGATGCATTCACAGTTCAGTCTGTAGAAAACGGAAGAGGGTTACAAGCTTGCACAACCAGGCCAGCTCAACACAGACCACAGAAGGCTGCTGAATATCACAACAGAGAGTGACGGTGTGAGAGTTTGTGCACAAGACAGTGTGTTTGAGAGACAGTTAGCTAAGCTACATGCAGGCAGATTTATGTTGAATTAAAATGGAATTAAGAAAGTGCTTTATACAGTTAGGATTCAGGTTTGTTTACCAACACACCATTTGACACTAGCAAGTGAGCATTCCCTGTGGAGACAAAACAAGTCAGGGGTCAGGTCAGAAAAGTAGCCTGGATGGAGACTCAATGTCATGCCATCATACCTCACAAGTAGTTCACATTAGGTTCAGAACACTGAGCAGCTAATCAATCAATCAACCAATATATCAAACGCATAATCAGTCAATCAGTAAGGTAGGTATGGCCTTACCCTCAGACATGTCCGGGGCCTTCCCCTGCAGAGACACAGGGCCCTGGGAGAACGCCCTCGTTGTCAGAGACGCCACCGATCTTAGAAAACGGAACCTGTGGAATGGAATGAGCTAGTAACTAGACAGACTTAACAGTCTACAGTAGCCTAGTGGTTAGAGCGTTAGGCCAGTAACCGAGCTGACAAGGTAAAAATCTGTCGGTCTGAGCAAGGCAGTTAACCCACTGTTCCCCTGGCGCCGAAGACATGGATGTCAATTAAGGCAGCACCCGCACCTCTTTGATTCAGAGGGGTTGGGTTAAATGTGGAAGAAACATTTCAGTTGGACAATTGACTAGGTATCCCCCTTTATATAGCTAAGTATTTAGCCAGAGAGGGTGGAACGAAGCCTCTAATATATTTATGACAGTAAAACAAGTCTTTGTTAAACACGTGAGCTGCCTCACCCAGAACTAGGTTGAAAACGGGCCTCCAATCGAACCTACCGTCTCAGCAACGTATCTAACAATAAATTTAACTTAGGACTTGATTGAAATAGAACCAGCAGGTAGCTAACGTAGTTAGCCAGGCTAACTAGCTAAATGTTCTGTCAAATCGACTGTTTGGCTCTTATTAACCTAAAAGAAAATGGCACATGTTTAAATACGGAAAGCAGAACCCAAAGATGTGCCTGACATACTGCGAATGATAAAGGTAAGCCGCAAACTAAAATCACTGCTTGCTTAGCTGTAAACTAACGTTGGACAATAGCCTTAGCTAACTAACGTTACTACACAAAATACTGTAGTTAAAGTTAGCTTTTCTGTCAAATCGACTGGTTTAACTCTTCTCCACTCCATACCTCGGCAACAACATGTCCGTGTGTATCGTTTATTTGCTATTTAAAGACGCTTGAGAAGTTAGCTAGCTAAATACAACTTTGAAAAGGGAGGACAGATGAAACAAATTTTGAAAAAAGTGACGCAGGGACAAGTGGCAGCACTGAAAAGTGTACTTCCTTGTGGACATTTGGCCTGCCGGTACATACCGTAATGTTAAAAATAAGTGCGCAATTATTTGTGGAATATAATGCACGGTTTAAAAGCGATCTCAAATTCGTACACAGTTAAATTTAAAGCTCATGAGGCATTTCTAGGTTATATAACATAAACATATTAGCCATCATTGAGACTCACTTGGATAATTCCTTTCATTATAGAACAGTAGCATTTAAAGGATATAACATCTATATTGAACCTTTATTCAACTAGGCAAGTCAGTTAAGAATAAATTCTTATTCATAATGACGCCAAACCCGGACGCTGGGCCAATTGTGTACCACCATATAGGACCCCAAATTACGGCCCGTTGTGATACAGCCTGGATTCGAACCAGGGTGTCTGTAGTGACTAACACTGAGACCACTGATCCACTCGGGAGCCTATAAAAGAGACAGGAATGCTTATAGGGAAAGTGTTGCAATATTTATTCAGAACCATATCCCAGTAATGCTTAGCGATACACTTGACATGAGATAGATCTCATGTCTAGTGTTATTGAAGTACGGTGGCTGCAGGTTCACCTGCCTCATCTAAAGCCTATTATTTTGGGGCGTTACTATAGGCTAGCAGTCAGTATCTACAGTACCAGTCAAAAGTTGACACACCTACTCATTCAAGGGTTTTTCTTTATTTTTACTATTTTCTACATTGTAAAATAATAGTGAAGACATCAAAACTAACACATATGGAATCACGTAGTAACCAAAAGTGTTAAACAAATCAAAATATTTTATTTTTGAGAGTCTTCAAAGTAGCCACCCAGCTTTGCACACTCTTGGAATTCTCTCAATCAGCTCCATGAGGTAGTCACCTGGAATGCATTTCAATTAACAGGTGTGCCTTGTTAAAAGTTCATTTGTGGATTTTCTTTACGTCTTAATGCATTTGAGCCAATCAGTTGTTTTGTGACAAGGTAGGGGTAGTATACAGAAGATAGCCCTATTTGGTAAAAAACCAAGTCCACAGCTCAAATAAGCAAAGAGAAACAACAGTCCATCATTACTTTAAGACATGAAGGTCAGTCAATCCGGAAAACTTGAAGAACTTTTAATGTTTTTCTTTGAGTACGTGTGTCCAAACTTTTGACTGGTACTGTATGTTTCCAAGATGTATTTTATAAAACAATACAAAACATACAAATGACTACATCATACAAACATCACTACATCACTCCTGCCCACTAGCCCCCACCCCTATCTCTAGCACCCTTATCACTTTCTGCCACATGGCCTCAAACTGCATTTTTTTATTTTTTTTATTTTTTATCTCTGTCGATATTATGGCAATTATAGCTCAAATAAGCAAAGAGAAACAACACTCAATCATTACTTTAAGACACGAGGGTCAGTCAATCCAGAAAATTTCAAGAGCTTTGAAAGTTTCTTCAAGTGCAGTCACAAAAACCATCAAGTGCTATGATGAAACTGGCTCTCATGAGGACCGCCACAGGAAAGGAAGACTGAGTTACCTCTGCTGCAGAGGATAAGTTCATTAGAGTTACCAGCCACAGAAATTGCAGCCCAAATAAATGCTTCACAGAGTTGAAGTAACACACACATCTCAACATCAACTGTCCAGGAGACACTGCGTGAATCAGGCCTTCATGGTCGACTTGCTACAAAGAAACCACTACTAAAGGATGCCAATAATAAAAAGAGACTTGCTTGGGCCAAGAAACATGAGCAATGGACATTAGACTTGTGGAAATCTGTCCTTTGGTCTGATGAGCCCAAATGTGAGATTTTTTGTTCCAACCACTGTGTCTTTGTGAGATGCAGAGTAGGTGAACAGATGATCTCCGAATGTGTGGTTCCCACTGTGAAGCATGGAGGAGGAGGTGTGATGTTGTGGGGGTGCTTTGCTGGTGACACTGTCTGATTTATTTAGAATTCAAAGCACACTTAACCAGCATGGCTACCACAGCATTCTGCAGCAATACGCCATCCCATCTGGTTTGTGCTTAGTGGGACTATAATTAGTTTTTCAACAGGAAAATTACAGAAAACACCTCCAGGCTGTGTAAGGGCTATTTGACCAAGAAGGAGAGTGATGGTGCTGCATCAGATGACCTGGCCTCCACAATCACCCGACCTCAACCCAATTGAGATGGTTTGGGATGAGTTGGACCGCAGTGTGAAGGAAAAGCAGCCAACAAGTGCTCAGCATATGTGGGAACTCCTTAAAGACTGTTTGAAAAGCATTCCAGGTGAAGCTGGTTGAGAGAATGCCAAGAGTGTGCAAAGCTGTCATCAAGGCAAGGCTACTTTGAAGAATATAAAATATATTTTTTGTTTAACACTTTTTTTGGTTACTACATGATTCCATATGTGTTATTTCATAGTTATGTCTTCACTATTATTCTACATTTTTGAAAATAGTAAAAATTAAAAAAGAAACTTGAATGAGTAGGTGTTTCCAAACTTTTGACTGGTACTGTAAATAATGTGTGAAATGTTTAATGGTGTATGTGATTTAAACAAGGCTCCACTTTCTTGGGGACCTGAATATTGACTGGTTTTCATCAAACTGTCTGCTCAAGAGGAAGCTTCTCAATGTAACCAGTGCCTGTAATCTGGTTCAGGTTATTAATCAACCAACCAGGGTGTTTAACACTACAAGAACAACATCATCCACATGTATGGATCACATTTTTACTAATATAGTAGAACACTGTTCTAAAGCTACAGTTGAAGTCTGAAGTTTACATACACCTTAGCCAAATACATTTAAACTCAGTTTTTCACAATTCCTAGTAAAAATTCTCTGTTTTAGGTCAGTTAGGATCACCACTTTATTTTAAGAATGTGAAATGTCAGAATAATAGCAGAGACAATTATTTATTTCAGCTTTTATTTCTTTCATCACATTCCCAGTGGGTCAGAAGTTTACATACACTCAATTAGTATTTGGTAGCATTGCCTATAAATTGTTTAACTTGGGGCAAACGTTTCAGGTAGCCTTCCACAAGTTGGGTGAATTTTGGCTCATTCCTCCTGACAGAGCTGGTGTAACGGAGTCAGGTTTGTAGGCCTCCTTGCTCGCACACGCTTTTTCAGTTCTGCCCACACATTTTCTATTGGATTGAGATCAGGGCTTTGTGATGGCCACTCCAATACCTTGACTTTGTTGTCGTTAAGCCATTTTGCCCCAACTTTGGAAGTATGCTTGGGGTCATTGTCCATTTGGAAGACCCATTTGCGACCAAGCTTTAGCTTCCTGACAGATGTCTTGAGATGTAGCTTCAATATATCCACATAATTGTCCTTCCTCATGATGCCATCTATTTTGTGAAGTGCACCAGTCCCTCCTGCAGCAAAGCACCCCCACAACATGATGCTGCCACCCCGTGCTTCATGGTTTGGGATGGTGTTCTTCGGCTTGCAAGCCTACCCCTTTTCCCCCCCAAACATAACGATGGTCATTATGGCCAAACAGTTATTTTTGTTTCATCAGACCAGAGGACATTTCTCCAAAAAGTATGATCTTTGTCCCCATGTGCAGTTGCAAACCGTAGTCTGGCTTTTTTTATGGCAGTTTTTGAGCAGTGGCTTCTTCCTTCCTGAGCGGTATGACGGCTGCGTGGTCCCATGGTGTTTATACTTGCGTACTATTGTTTGTACAGACAAACGTGGTACCTTCAGGGATTTGGAAATTGCTCCCAAGGATGAACCAGACTTGTGGAGGACTACAAATTTCTGAGGTCTTGGCTGATTTATTTTGATTTTCCCATGATGTCAAGCAAAGAGGGACTGAGTTTGAAGGTAGGCCTTGAAATACATCCACAGGTACACCTCCAATTGACTCAAATGATGTCAATTAGCCTATCAGAAGCTTCTAAAGCCATGACATTTTCTGGAATTTTCCAAGCTGTTTAAAGGCATAGTCAACTTAGTGTATGTAAACTTCTGACCCACTGGAATTGTGATTAAGTGAAATAATCTGTCTGTAAACAATTGTTGGAAAAATAACTTGTGTCATGCACAAAGTAGATGTCCTAACCGATTTGCCAACACTATAGTTTATTAACAAGACATTTGTGGAGTGGTTGAAAAAGTTGTAATGACTCCAACCTAAGTGTATGTAAACTTCCGACTTCAGTGTTAAATATAACATCTATAACCGATTGTAACTTATGGTCCTGTGCAGCTTCTTCTTCTGACCCACTGGAATTGTGATACAGTGAAATAATCTGTCTGTAAACAATTGTTGGAAAAATGACTTGGGTCCTGCACAAAGTAGATGTCGTAACCGATTTGCCAAAACTATAGTTTGTTAACAAGAAATTTGTTTAGTCGCTAAAAAATGTGTTTTAATGACTGCAACCTAATGTGTATGTAAACTTCCGACTTCAACTGTATATCCGTACCCATTGGATGCAGTGATCACAATATAGTGGCTATATCTAGGAGAACCAAGGTTCCAAAAGCTGGGCCTGAAATAGTGTATAAGGGATCAAATCAAATTTATTTATAAAGCCCTTCTTACATCAGCTGATGTCACAACGTGGTGTACAGAAACCCAGCCTAAAACCCTAAACAGCAAGCAATGCAGGTGTAGAAGCACGGTGGCTAGGAAAAAGAAAGGCCAGAACCTAGGAAGAAACCTAAAGAGGAACCAGGCTATGAGGGGTGGCCAGTCCTCTTCTGGCTGTGCCGGTTGGAGATTATAACAGAACATGGCCAAGATTTAAAAAAAATCATAGATGACCAGCAGGGTCAAATAATAATAATCATAGTGGTTGTCGAGGATGCAACAGGTCAGCACCTCAGGAGTAAATGTCAGTTGGCTTTTCATAGCCGATCATTCAGAATATCTCTACGGCTCCTGCTGTCTCTAGAGAGTTGAAAACAGCAGGTCTGGGACAAGTAGCACGTCTGAACAGGTCAGGGTTCCATAGCTGCAGGCAGAACAGTTGAACTGGAGCAGCAGCACGGCCAGGTGGACTGGGGACAGCAAGGAGTCATCAGGGCAGGTAGTCTTGAGGAATGGTCCTAAGGCTCAGGTCCTCAGAGAGAGAGAAAGAAAGAAATAGAGATAATTAGACAGAGCATACATAAATTCACACAGGATACCGGATAAGAGAGGAGAAATACTCCAGATATAACAGACTGACCCTAGCCCCCCGACACAAACTACTGCAGCATAAATACTGGAGGCTGAGACAGGAGGGGTCGGGAGACACTGTGGCCCCGTCCGACGATACCCCCGGACAGGGCCAAACAGGCAGGCTATAACGCCACCCACTCTGCCGAAGCAGAGCCCCCACACCACTAGAGGGATATCTTCAACCACCAACTTACCATCCTGAAACAAGGCAGAGTATAGCCCACAAAGATCTCCGCCATGACACAACCCAAGGGGGCGCCAACCCAGACAGGAAGATCACGTCAGTGACTCAACCCACTCAAGCGATGCACCCCCCCCAGGGACTGCATGTAAGAGCACCAGTAAGCCAGAGACACAGCCCCTGTAATAGGGTTAGAGGCAGAGAATCCCAGTGGAGAGGGGAACCGGCCAGGCAGAGACCGCAAGGGCGGTTCGTTGCTCC
Organism: Brachymystax lenok tsinlingensis; assembly: GCA_030435695.1. Taxonomy (NCBI): domain Eukaryota; kingdom Metazoa; phylum Chordata; class Actinopteri; order Salmoniformes; family Salmonidae; genus Brachymystax; species Brachymystax lenok. The sequence goes on from CM059814.1 coordinate 13,364,955, forward strand.
AGTGCCTTTCCGTTCACCTTCACACTCCTGGGCCAGACTACACTCAATCATAGGACTTACTGAAGAGATGAGTCTTCAATAAAGACTTAAAGGTTGAGACCGAGTTTGCGTCTCTCACATGGATAGGCAGACCATTCCATAAAAATGGAGCTCTATAGGAGAAAGACCTGCCTCCAGCTGTTTGCTTAGAAATTCTAGGGACAGTAAGGAGGCCTGCATCTTGTGACCGTAGCGTACGTGTAGGTATGTAAGGCAGGACCAAATCGTAAAGATGGGTATGAGCAAGCCCATGTAATGCTTTGTAGGTTAGCAGTAAAACCTTGAAATCAGCCCTTGCCTTAACAGGAAGCCAGTGTAGAGAGGCTAGCACCAGAGTAATATGATCAAATATTTTGATTCTAGTCAAGATTCTAGCAGCCGTGTTTAGCACTAACTGAAGTTTATTTAGTGCTTTATCCGGGTACCCGGAAAGTAGAGCATTGTAGTCTAACCTAGAAGTGACAAAAGCATGGATACATTTTTCTGCATCATTTTTGCGATGTTACGTAGATGGAAAAAAGCTGTCCTTGAAACAGTCTTGATATGTTCGTCAAAGAGAGATCAGGGTCCAGAGTAACGCCGAGGTCCTTCACAGTTTTATTTGAGACGACTGTACAACCATCAAGATGGTCAGATTCAACAGAAGATCTCTTTGTTTCTTGGGACCTAGAACAAGCATCTCTGTTTTGTCTGAGTTTAAAAGTAGAACATTTTCCGCCATCCACTTCCTTATGTCTGAGAAACAGGCTTCCAGGGAGGGCAATTTTGGGGCTTCACCATGTTTCATCGAAATGTACAGCTGTGTGTCATCCGCATAGCAGTGAAAGTTAACATTATGTTTCCGATTGACATCACGAAGAGGTTAAATATATAGTGAAAACAATAGTGGTCCTAAACGGAGCCTTGAGGAACACTGAAATGTACAGTTGATTTGTCAGAGGACAAACCATCCACAGAGACAAACTGATATCTTTCCGACAGATAAGATCTAAACCAGGCCAGAACTTGTCCGTGTAGACTGTGTAAAGAATGTGGTGATCGATGGTATCAGAAGCAGCACTAAGGTCTAGGAGCACGAGGACAGATGCAGAGCCTCGGTCTGACGCCAATAAAAGTTAATTTACCACCTTCACAAGTGCAGTCTCAGTGCTATGATGGGGTTTAAAACCAGACTGAAGCGTTTCGTATACATTGTTTGTCTTCAGGAAGGCAGTTTTTTGAGAGAGAGAGGAATGTAAGATTCGATATAGGCCTATAGTTTTTTTATATTTTCTGGGTCAAGTGCTTGATTATTGTCCAGCCATGTGGTCAAGTGCTGCTTAAAAATACCTAGTTAAGCTGCAGCTGGTCCAGAACAGAGTGGCAGATCTTGCTCTTCATTGTAATCAGAGGGCTAGTGTAAATACTACCATGCCAGTCTCTAGGCTAAGAGTTGATGAGAGACTGACTGCATCACTACTTCTTTTTATAAGAAACATTCATGTGTTGAAAATTCCAAATTGTTTGAATAGTCAACTTACGCACAGCTCTGACACACACACTTACCCCACCAAACATGCCACCGGGGGTATTTTCACAGTCCAGAAATGTATGTACCATTTGCAGATTGCCCCTTTTAACCTCATTGTATGTGAGTGCATTATGGCCTCAGTCAAGAGGTCTGACATTTTACAGTAAAGATTACATTTAAGCAGTAAGGCACGAGGAGATGTGGTAGAATGCAAATATACCACGGCTAAGGGCTGTTCTTAGGCACAGCTCATCAGAGTGCCTGGATATAGCCCTTAGCCGTTGTATATTGGCCATATACCACAAACATCCGAGGTGCCTTAATGCCATTTATAAACTGGTTACCAACGTAATTAGAGCAGGAAAAATAAATGTTTTGTCATACCCATGGTACACGGTCTGATATACCACGGCTGTCAGCCAATCAGCATTCAGGGTTAGAACCACCCAGTTTGTAATCGATTACAGCGTTGAATAGTCACATGTACAGGGCTAAAGATGTAATTACATAATTACATCTGTAACTGCAGTGCCACAGTTCAAGCCCCACTCTGTCTTTTCTCCTTCATCATTTGGATAGTTTTAGGTTTAATTGTCACATCCACAAGTACAGTGAAATGCTTAACTTGCAAGCCATACCAAACAGTGCAGTATTCAAATATCAAAAAAATATAACTAATTTAAAAAAACATTTAAAAAAAACAAACGAGAAATACTAAATAATAGAGGAAGCTATATACAGGGTCAGGGCCAGCACCAAATGTACAATGTGCAGGGATACTGGAGTATTTGAGTTAGATATGTACATGCAAACAGGCATAACCGGGGCGCTAGTTCCCGACACTACCCGGTAAAATGTAAGGCGCCAAATTCTAAATCCAAAAGTTGAATTATTAAACATTCATCAATATACAAGTGTTGCATAGTCATCAAAAGCTCTGATTCTTGGCAATATCACAGCGTTGTCAGATTTCAAAAAGGCTTTACGGCGAAAGCACAACATTTGATTGTTTGAGGATAGCACCTCCAATATTTATGCATTAGCATAAATTCATATCCAGCACGGGTCACACACAACCCATATAAGAGCTAAAATAAATCACTTACCTGTCGAAGAACTTCTGCTGAGGGCTTCCCAAGTGTCCAACGAAGACATCCAATGGTTCGTTTATTAGAAAAAGTAATTTATTATATCCATAAATCTGTTTGGTTGGCGCGTTGTGTTCAGAAGATCCACCGTCGAATCACCCATTGTACAGTGAAGAGAAAGTGTTCAAATATACCCATCAACTTTTCCTAAACAAATCAAAGATCATTTCTAATGCATCCTTAGATACCCTTTTATGAATATTAGCGATAATATTTTACTCTGATAACCTAAACGTTATAAAAGGAAAATAAAGTGGGGCGCGCTCACGGTCTCGCGCCCGGGAAACGTTGTTGACTTTTGAGGTCCTTTGACTATTTCCTCTTCCTATCAGTTCTGCACAGCGCTAGAGCCTCCAAACACTGTATAAAGACTTGACATCTAGTGGAAGCCATAGGTACTGCAATCTAGGAGCTGGATCCCATATAATTCAATAGGATGACTTTCAAACAGAGGAAAGGTCACAGAAAAAAAAAATTCAGGACAGGAATTTCTCGGGTTTTTGCCTGCTGTATCAGTTCTGTTATACTCAGACATTATTTTAAAACTTTTAGAAACTTCAGAGTGTTTCCTATCCAATAGTACTAATTATGTGCATATCCTATTTTCTGGGCCTGAGTAGCAGGCATTTTACTTTGGGCATGCCAGACTCTCTAAAACCGTCACCTCTGCTGCCGCTCCCTAAGAAGTTAAGCATTAAATGTTCAAATAGCTCTTGTTGACTGTTGCTGGGTGCTATCGTCCACCATCAGCACCGGCCTGTACCCTAAGCTCTCTCCTGGCCCCTTACACTAAGTCTGAATTTGTCTTGCTTGGTGACCTAAACTGGAACATGCTTAAAGCACCTGACCAAGTCCTAAAGTAATGGGACTCCCTAAATCTTTCTCGGATTATTACAAATCCCACAAGGTATGACTCCAAACACCCAGAAAAAAAGGCTACTCTCCTCAGTGTTATCCTCACGTATAATCCTGATAGGTATCAGTCTGGTGTTTTCTGTAATGACCTTAGTGATCACTGTTTTACAGCCTGTGTTCATAATGGCTGCTCAGTGAAACGACCTGTCCTGATTTGTCAAAGACGCTTGCTAAAAAACTTTAATGAGCAAGCCTTCCTTTATAAACTGGCCTCTGTAAAATGGTATAGAATCAGCTTCATCCCCTCTGTCAAACGCTTGGACCTTCTTTTTTGATATTTTCAGTGGTATTAACAAACACGCCCCCATATAGAAAATGAGAATTAAAAACAGGTTCAGCCCCTGGTTCGACCGTGATCTTGCAGAAGTGCATTTGGCGAAAGGCTCGGCACACGCATACTCAGGCTGACTGGCTATCGTTCAGGCAAATGAGAAATAAGTGCACTCAGGCTATCCAGAAGGCCACATTTAGTTACTTTATGGAGCAGTTCTCTCTCTATGGGTCTAACCCCAAGAAGTTCTGGAAAACTGTTAAAGACCTGGAGAATAAACCCTCCTCCTCACAGCTGCCCATGTCCCTTAATGTTGATGATGTGGTTGTTACTGGCAAGAAGCACATGGCTGAGCTCTTAACCAGTTAATTCAGTCAGGATTCCTATTTGACTCAGCCATGCCTCCTTGCCTGTCCAACATTTCCTCATCTCCCACCCCTTCTAATGTGACTATCCCCGATGCTTCTCCCTCTTTTTCCCCTGCCCCGCTACAAAGTTTCTCCCTGCAGGCAGTCACGGAGTCCGAGGTGCTAAAGGAGCTCCTTAAACTTGACCCCCAAAAAACATCTGGGTCACCCTTTCTTCTTTAGGCTTGGCGATGATAAGGGCAGCAATCTTATCGCCAACCTTTTTAACCTGTCTCTCCTTTCTGGGAAGGTTCCCATTGCTTGGAAGGCAGCCACGGTCGTCCTTTATTTAAAGGGGGAGATCAAGCTGATCCTGTTATACTTCTATTTCTATTTTGCCTTGTTTATCAAGAACAGCCTAGCATCACTACTCTGGACGGTTCTAACTTAGAATATGTGGACAACTACAAATACCTCTCCTTCCAGACCCATATTAAACATCTCCAATTCAAAATTAAATCTAGAATCGGCTTCCTATTTCGCAACAAAGCGTCCTTCACTCACGCCGCCAAACATACCCTCGTAAAACTGACTATCCTACCGATCCTTGACTTCGGCGATGTCGTTTACAAAATAGCTTCCAATACTCTACTCAGCAAACTGGATGCAGTCTATCACAGTGCCATCCGTTTTGTTACCAAAGCCCCTTATACCACCCACCACTGCGACCTGTATGCTCTAGTTGGCTGGCCCTTGCTACATATTCATCGCCAGACCCACTGGCTCCAGGTCATCTAAGTCTTTTCTAGGTAAAGCTCTGCCTTATCTCAGCTCACTGGTCACAATAACAACACCCACCCGTAGCACGCGCTCTAGCAGGTATATCTCACAGGTCATCCCCAAAGCCAACACGTCCTTTGGCCACCTTTCCTTCCAGTTCTCTGCTGCCAATGACTGGAACGAATTGCAAACGTCGCTGAAGCTGGAGACATATTTCCCTCACTAACTTTAAACATCAGCTATCTGAGCAGCTAACCGATCGCTGCAGCTGTACATAGCCCATCTGTAAATAGCCCACCCAATCTATCTACCTCATCCCCATATTGTTTTAATTTACTTTTCTGCTCTTTTGCACACCAGTAGTTGTACTTGCACATCATCATCTGCACATCTATCACTCCAGTGTTAATTTGCTAAATTGTAATTACTTCGCTACTATGGCCTATTTATTGCCTTACCTCCTCACGCCATTTGCACACACTGTATATAGGCTCTTTTTTCTGTTATTGACTGTACGCTTGTTTATTCCACGTGTAACTTGTTCGTCGCACTGCTTTGCTTTATCTTGGCCAGGTCGCAGTTGTAAATGAGACCTTGTTCTCAACTAGCCTACCTGGTTAAATAAAAAAAGTGTTGGGAAAAGGTTTGACTGGCTTTCTTGAGGTCTATAATATTCTCTCAGGTATGCAATCTGGTTTCCACTCAGTTTATGGATGTCACTGCAACGTTAAAGGACCTCAACGATGTCACCATTGCCCTTGATTCTAAGCAATATTGTGCTGCTATTTTTATTGACTTGGCCAAAGCTTTTAATACGGTAGACCATTCCATTCTTGTGGGCCAGCTAAGGAGTATTGGTGTCTCTGGTCTGGTTTGCTAACTACCTCTCTCAAAGAGTGCTATGTATAAAGTCAGAAAATATGCTGTCTCAGCCACTGCCTGTCTCCAAGGGAGTAACCCAAGGCTCGATCCTAGGCCCCACACTCTTCTCAATTTACATCAACATAGCTCAGGCAGTAGGAAGCTCTCTCATCCATGTAGATGATAGTCTTATACTCAGCTGGCCCCTCCCCGGATTTTGTGTTAAACACTCTACAAAAAAGCTTTTTTTAGTGTCCAGCAAGCTTTCTCTACCCGTAACCTTGTTCTGAACACCTCCAAAACAAAGGTCATGTGGTTTGGTAAGAAGAACGCCCCTCCTCCCACAGGTGTGATTACTACCTCTGAGGGTTAGAGCTTGAGGTAGTCACCTCATACAAGTGCTTGGTAGTATGACTAGATGGTGCACTGTCCTTCTCTCAGCACATATCAAAGCTGCAGGCTAAGGTTAAATCTAGACTTGTTTTCCTCTATTGTAATCGCTCCTCTTTCACCCCAGCTGCCAAACTAACTCTGATTCAGATGACCATTCCACCCATGCTAAATTACGGAGATCGGCAGGTAAGGGTGCTCTCGAGCGGCTAGATGTTCTTTACCATTCGGCCATCAGATTTTCCACCAATGCTCCTTCTAGGACACATCACTGCACTCTATACTCACCTGTAAACTGGTCATCTCTGTATACCTGTCGCAAGACCCACTGGTTGATGCTTATTTATAAAACCCTCTGTTACGTACGCCTCTTAGGAGGGAACGCAACACCCTGCTACACGCAACTCCCGGTGGAGTGAAAGAGGTATGTGACTGTAGGTGCAGGTAAGGATGACAAAGGCAGATAATTTACCGTTTACAGGGAATTTATTCCTTCACACGGTAATTTTGGGGAAAAGGGGTTGAACGGAACCAAAGAAAGTCAAAGTCAAAGCCCCCTCCTTCCTTACCTGCCTACCCACAACTTACCTAACTTAGTGCCTCCTGGTGCGCTAACCAAAATACAGGGGGTGGTCCGTCCAGGTCTTACCTAGTGTGCATAGACAGTAAATACTACGGGTTATGTATGCCCGCAGGCCTCTTGCATAAGCACTCCCTAGGTGCCTCCCGGGAACAAACAGAAAAATACAAACAATTCAAATAATCAAAACAGTCCTTTGGATATAAACATACCTCCGCAGGACCGGTTACAAAATACTGCAAAAAAAAAAACCTGTCTGAACAACAACTATCAGCTCTATCTCAGAAACAACCAACACTGGTGGGTTTAACCAAACACAGGCTCTAACCATCAGCTCTATACCATCAACACTAATCAAAATACAGGACTTAACCATCAGCTTCCTCCTCTGAGCAAAGGAACACTGGCTTATATACAGCTTCAGAAGGAGTCGGTAATTGAAGACAGCTGTGTCCTCTGATGAGAGGGCGGGGTCAACTCCAATTAGCAATGGGGCCGACCAATCAGCTGCTTAGGGGAATCCAGAAAGCCATTTCCTGAAATACCTACATACAAACCCACAACACAGAAACTGGGGAACGTAACACCCTCTTAGGCCTCACTCCCCCATATCTGAGATATCTACTGCAGCCCTCATCCTCCACACACAACACCCATTCTGCCAGTCACATTCTGTTAAAGGTCCCCAAAGCACACACATCCCTTGGCCGCTCCTCTTTTCAGTTCGCTGCAGCTAGCGACTGGAACGAGCTGCAACAAACACTCAAACTGGACAGTTTTCTCTCCATCTCTTCATTCAAAGACTCAATCATGGACACTCTTACTGACAGTTGTGGCTGCTTTGTGTAATGTATTGTTGTCTCTACCTTCTTGCCCTTTGTGCTGTTGTCTGTGCCCATGTGTACCATGTTGTGTTGCTACCATGCTGTGTTGTCATGTGTTGCTGCCTTGCTATGTTGTTATCTTAGGTCTCTCTTTATGTAGTGTTGTCTCTCTTGTTATGCGTTTTGTCCTATATTTATATTGTATTTATTTTTTTAATCCCAGGCAGGAGGCTTTTTGCCTTTTGGTAGACCGTCATTGTAAATAAGAATTTGTTCTTAACTGACTTTCCTAGTTAAATAAAGGTTAAATAAAATAAATAGAAAATAGTCAACAGTATGGCAGCAGCATAAGTGGTGTGTGTGTGTAAGAGTGTCAGTGTTGCCCTGATATGTGGATATACACGTAAACAGGGGCTGAAAAGTGACTGGTAGCAGGAATACTATACAGTGCATTCTGAATGTATTCAGACCCCTTGACTTTTTCCACATTTTGTTACGTTTACAGCCTTATTCTAAAATTGATTAAATAAAAAATGTTCCTCATAAATCCACACACAATACTCCATAATTACAAAGTGAAAACAGGTTTTTAGACATTTTTGCTAATTTATAAAAAACAGAAATACCTTATTTACATAAGTATTCAGACTCTTTGCTATGAGACTCGAAAATGAGGTCAGGTGCATCCTGTTTTCATTGATCATCCTTGATGTTTCTACAATTTGATTGGAGTCCACCTGTGATAAATTCAATTGATTGAACATGATTTGTAAAGCCACACACCTGACTGTATAAGGCCCACAGTTGACTGTGCATGTCAAAGCAAAAACCAAGCCATGAGGTCGAAGGAATTGTCTGTAGAGCTCTGAGACAGGATTGTGTCGAGGCACAGATCTGGGGAAGGGTACCAAAAAATGTCTGGAGTATTGAAGGTCCCCAAGAACACCGTGACCTCCATCATTCTTAAATGGAAGAAGTTTGGACCACCAAGACCTTCCTTGAGCTTACTGCCCGGCCAAACTGAACAATTGGGGGAGAAGGGCCTTGGTCAGGGAGGTGATTAAAAACCCGATGGTCACTCTGGCAGAGCTCCAGAGTTCCTCTTTGGAGATGGGAGAACATTCCAGAAGGACCACCTCTGCAGCACTCCACCAATAAGGGCTTTATAATAGAATGGCCAGACTGAACCACTCCTCAGTAAAAGGCACATTACAGCCCACTTGGAGTTTGCCAAAAGCCACCTAAAGGACTCTCAGACCATGAGAAACAAGATGCTCTGGTCTGATGAAACCAAGATTGAACTCTTAAGCCTGAATGCCAAGCGTCACGTTTGGAGGAAACCTGGCACCATCCCTACAGTGAAGCCTACAGTGAAGCATGGTGGTGGCATGCTGTGGGGATATTTTCTTTTGAGGCAGGGACTGGGAAATGAATCAGGATTTAGGGAAAGATGAACGGAGCAAAGTTACAGAGAGTTCCTTGATGAAAACTTGCTCCAGAGCACTCAGACTGGGGCGAAGGTTCACCTTCCAACAGGATAACAACCTTAAACAGCCAAGACAATGAAGGAGTGGCTTCAGGACAAGTCTCTGAATGTCCTTGAGTGGCCCAGCCAGAGCCCAGACTTGAACCCAATCTAACATCTCTGGAGAGACCTGAAAATAGCTGCGCAGCGACGCTCCCTATCCAACCTGGCAGAGCTTGAGAGGATCTGCAGAGAAGAATGGGAGAAACTCCCCAAGTACAGGTGTGCCAATTTTGTAGTGTCATACCCAAGAAGACTCAAGGCTGTACTCGCTGCCAAAGGTGCTTCAACAAAGTACTGAGTAAAGGGTCTGAATACTTAGGTACATTTGATATTTCCATTTTTTTTAAATATACATTTGCAAACATTTCTAAAAACCTGTTTTTGCTTGATGAGGGTGGGGGGAAAAAAAACAATTTAATCCATTTAAGAACAAGGCTGTAACATACATTTTTTGGGGAAAAAGTCAAGGGGTCTGAATACTTTCCGAATGCATTGTACATAAATGCATGTAAAAAAAAGTAATAGTGGCCAGTAGCAGGATAAATAGATAGATAGTAATGGCAATCAATCATCAATCATTTAGAGCGTTACATCTGTTGTCTCCGTCACGTAGATAATTTGTAATTACCATCTAAATCTCCTCATTATGCCTGGGTCACGAGGCCTTTGTCATTAATAGTAGTTTTCCACATTCAATGAGCTATTCCGGGCTGGGCTCATTATCATTCTATGGTTCCTCACTTGCTACCAGAGGTGTAACATTACAACTACTCTAGTTACAGTAATCTATTACCTTTTCTGAGTACTTATATTACTTGTATTTTTCAGTCATTTTTCTTCTACTTGAGTAGGATATTTCAGTACTCTCCAACCACCCGATGTCACAGGAAGGCCAAAAAGATCATCAAGGACAACAACTACCCGAACCACTGCCTGTTCACCCCGCTATCATCCAGAAGGTAAGGTCAGTACAAGTGCATCAAAGCTGGGACCGAGAGACTGAAAAACAGCTTCTATCTCAAGGCCATCAGACTGTTAAACAGCCATCACTAACATTGAGTGGCTGCTGCCAACATACTGACTCAAACCTCTAGCCACTTTTATAATAAAAAATTGGATGTAATAAATGTATCACTAGTCACTCTAAACAATGCCACTTTATATAATATTTACATACCCTACATTACTCATCTCATATGTATATACTGTACTCTATACTATCTACTGCATCTTGCCTATGTCGTTCGGCCATCGCTCATCCATATATTTATATGTACATATTCTTAATCATTCCTTTACACTTGTGTGTATAAGGTAGTTGTTGTGAAATTGTTAGATTACATGTTAGATATTGCTGCATGGTCGGAACTAGAAGCACAAGCCTTTCGCTACACTCGCATTAACATTTGCTAACCATGTGTATGTGACCAATACATTTGATTTGATTTTGAACTGAGTGGAAGAGGGGGTTTGTAAATGAGTGAGTGAGTGAGTAGGTAAGTGAATAGTTAAAAGTATATTACATTTTTAAATTGGCTACTATTTATTTTTTTACTTTAATCGTTTTTTAAAACCAGTAATTGTACTTCAACTTGAGTCAAATGTAACTAAAGTAACATTAATTCTACTTTAGTATATTTTCGTACTCTTTCCACCCCCTTATTTACAAACACTTGAGAGTAAAGTCTGGACTGCATTGGCTACAATCCAGTAACAAGATACTGCACTTGTTATTACGGTCCTTCATTTCACATGTACATTTAACGTTTTAGTCATGTAGCAGACGATCTTATCCAGAGCGACTTACAGTTAGTCCATTCATCTTAAAATAGCTAGGTAAAACAACAACACATTACACAATCTTATCAAGTACATTTTCCCTCGACAAAGGGAAACAAGGTGCAGGCCGTGACTACATTCCACTGTAGTCAAGGCCTTTGCGAAATGTAACACATTTCTTTAAAATATTCATACTCAATACATTATATACAATTTCACTATGTAGCAATTACAAAAGCGTCCAAATACAGAGTAGACTAGATACAGTTAGTAAACTATAATTTGTTGTCAATATCTCGTGACCGGAGAAAACAACCAATGAAAACAACAGAGAAACTCGTGACGTCTCCTAGATTGCTCGTTCCAATTGGCCATAAATGGCCGAGTTCCGGTTAACCGCCCCAACCCCCACGGGCCCCTATAAAAGCCTGGTGAGAGACAAAGACAGATCCAGTCCTGCTGATCCGACCCAGACAGGTCCCTGCTGCATGACAACTCTCCCGACATAGGCGTCAGGATCCCAGACTGACTGCGGAGGTTTAAACTCCTGGGACGCGAATGAAGAAACTTCTCCTGCTTCACTTCACATACAGAGGTTTAGTGAGAAAAGGGAAAAAGAGTAAAAGAAGAAAATGGATCGTTTTAAATTGCGAAAAGCTGAACCCAAAGATGTGCCTGACATACTGCGACTCATAAAGGTAGGCCGGAAACTTCCCCAAATAAACTTTGACAAGGAGTTGACCCATACTTTGTTATTTTGTAGCCCAGGCTAGGATAAGCCCAGTCGAAACCGTTTTGTTTGACTGCATTGAGAGAATCCGCGTGTCTTGAAGGTGACATTAACACCGACAATTTCTGCTGCATATCCGTAGGTATAACAGTTCGCTCTGTAGTTTTGTACCTTTGCCTTTATTACTTTGGCAACGAGCCCATTTTCCTCTGTTTGATGTGGTTAAACGCTGTTCTCTTCGTTGACGGTCAAACTTGCTCTATTGACCCGCTCTTCTTGGTTTTGAATCTGAAATGTTTCTTCTGTTCAGGAACTGGCTAAATATGAAGAAATGGAAGACCAAGTGTTACTGACTGAGAAAGGTGAGTGCGAATTGAAATTTAAGCATTTTTATCTCGGTCACCATGTGATTAACTGCAGTGCATACAGAGTTTATAAGGCGTTTTTAACGTTTGTGATAACAGATCTGCTCGAGGACGGATTCGGTGACCATCCATTTTACCACTGCATCGTGGCGGAAGTCCCCAGTGAGAATCAGAGCAACAACGGTAAATTTCTATATTAAATAATCCCACCTATTCCCTGGAGCACACCTGTAAATCTCAGAGGATTGGATGGATATGCTGAGTAATATATATTATAGCAAATCAGGTGGGCGTGACTGAAACGGTGCCTCTCCTATGCATAGAATAATGTTTCTGCGCCATGGGAATCCCCAGTATGTAGCTACTTCCCCCTAAGCCATACCTAAATCAAACAGGTTAGCCCAGTTTGTACTGTACATGCAGTAATGTACTGTACTTACTCTATACAGACACACCCCTTTCCTACGATAGTTATATTGATGCGATACACAATGATATGTCAGTTGGTGCTCTACTCTAACATGTACACAACACATTTCTCTCGGCGAAAGGTTGGTGTGTAGTGTCTAGGCCTACTTCCTGTTATGATGTGGATGTCACTCAGATGTAGGCCAGACACACTTGTGTGATACACACTCGCTAACCAACTTCCGTTGGAAGCTTCTCTGAGCTAGAACAGCCTGTCTCCACACGTCCGTTCTCACAACACAACCAACACGTCTCCTCTTTACACGGTCCCTTGGCCCCACTAAAGTTTACAGCTGAAAGTACTCTTCAACATAGATCTAAGTCCTAACTATGCTTAACCATTTACGGAAAATGCTAAACTGACCTTAGATTAGTGTCTTGGGGTAACTCCGGTAATGGAACAGAGCTCTTACATCTGCCTTGTTTTAGTCTGTGTGGGTTTACTTCTGTGTGTCCAGGTCCTGTGGTGATTGGGTTTGCCATGTACTACTTCACCTATGACCCCTGGATCGGCAAGCTGCTTTACCTGGAAGACTTCTTTGTCATGGAAGAGTACAGGGGTACAATAACTATTCCTCCTACTCTTTCACCCTCCTTTCTTCTCAGACCTCACCAGTAACCATTATCTCATTCTGTCATCCTTCCACCAGGGTATGGCATCGGTTCAGAGATCCTCAAGCTCCTCAGTCATGTGAGTAACTTATGAGTTAGGACCAGTACACACATGGTAACAACTAGATGGTAGCTGTCAGTCAGTTACATGGCTCTGGCCAGAATCCTGTTATAGGTCAATGCCTCAAACAGAATCCCATATAGAGCCCATCATTTCAGTGAGTTATTCTTTGTAAAGACTGATTCTGTGCTTTTTTTGGTTATTGCTGTTGTAATGCTGTCAGATGCATGTGTGCTAACACCTGCCCTCCCTTCCTCTCTCCCCCTCAGACCGCAGTCAAGACTCGCTGCAGCAGCATGCACTTCATCGTCGCCGAGGGCAACCAGGCGTCGATCGAGTTCTACAAGCGTCGTGGCGCAGCCGACCTCTCTCTGGAGGAGGGATGGAGGCTCTTCAAGATCGACAAGAGCTCCCTCCTCAAGATGTCCTCCGGCCCCGAAGAGTGAGCTGGCCCCAAGACACATAGAAAGATGGGGATGGGAGTGAGACTTGGGGTCAATTTAATAAAGTTATTTGCCTGTCTCTCAACTTCAGCAGTTGGGTGGGGGAGGGGTGACTACTGACAGTAGATTAATAGTCAAAGGGGCATTAAACATTACTAATCACGTGTACGAACTTAATTTAGGGTTCAGTTTAGATTTTTTTACATTAAGTTTTATCTGAAGCATTGTTTTAGTAGTTGTAGTATGTATATATTTTTTTCTGCTAATCAACACACCTTAAGATTCCTAGCGTTCTCTTGTTTCGCTGTAGTTTGAATGTTTATTATGTTGGTGTAATTAAAAGTTTCAGAGCGCATTTGTGTGTTGACTGAGTTCTCTAGAGCTAAGAGGGCAAATTAAATCCCTGGCCCCCAATGCAGGTGGGCTTTGGTCAGGGGTCAAAGGTTGGGGATCATGATAGTGTGGAAAGGGAGGGCTTTACAGAACATGCATCACTTCATATGCCCTTCATCCTCTGTCTCGGGAGTCATTTCAGAATGTCATCAAGACAAATGCAGCCTTGTCTTCTCCATCTCTCATATCTTCTCTCGGTGAAAGGGGGTGTGTGTGGTCTGTAGAGGAACACAGTTACTGGGACCGTTGTCTTTCCAAGGTCAGTGCAGTATCTAATGCTCAGACAGTCAGATCTAGCAGAAACCAGGGGTGTAGAAATTTCAGTGGGATGACTGGTTTGTTTCACTTACTGCAGTAATGCCTGAACAACAAACACAGCCAGAACCCAACACCGTAGTGGCCCAGTAGAATGTAGAGCATATTATGAACACTGCCTTGTGTCCTCTCCTCCCCCAACCCCTTGCCCTGGCTGAGACAGATCCTCTTTACTGTAATCCTGTCAACAATCATCTCTAGTAGACAGTTGTACTCAACTCTAAACCTTCTTACGAACTCAGAAAAATAACATTCTTTGGCGTTACTCCATTAAGGACAATCTGGTAGGAAATAGGGCAGAACAGAGTGACTGATCCACATACAGCAGACTAATATTTACAGGGCATTTGGAAAGTATTCAAACCCCTTTTCCCACATTACATCCTTATTCTAAAATTGATTCAATCTTTTCCAGTCTACACACTACCCCATAATGACAGTGAAAACAGGTCTTCAGAAAGTGTGGCTAAAAAATTTCAAACATATACATTAGTATTCAGATTCTTTATGATACTCAAAATGGAGCTGAGGTGCATCCTTTTTCCATTGATCATCCTTTGTTTCTACAACTGGATTGGAGTCCACCTGTGGTAAATTCAATTGATTGGACATGATTTTGAGGCACACAGTTGTCAGCGTCGAAACAGGATTTTGTCAAGGAAAGGATATCAAAACATTTCTGCAGCATGGAAGGTCCCCAAGAAAACAGTGGCCTCTATCATTCTTAAATGTAAGTTTGGAACCACCAAGACTTCCTAGATCTGGCTGCCTGGCCAAACAAAACAATCAGGGGAGAAGGGCCTTGGTCAGGGAGATGAGAAAGAACCTGATGGCCACTCTGATAGAGCTCCAGAGTTCCTTTGTGGAGATGGTTGTTCTTCTGGTTCTCCCATCTCTGCAGTACTCCACCAATCAGGCCTTTGTGAAAGAGTGGCCAGACAGCAGCCACTCCAGCCCGCTTGGAGTTTTCCAAAAGGCACCTAAAGGACTCTGACCATGAGAAATTAGATTATTTTTGGCCTAAAAGCCAAGCTTCAAGTCTGGCGGAAACCTGGCACCATCTTTAAGTTGAAGCATCATGCTGTGGGGATGTTTTTCAGTGGCAGGGACTGGAAAACTAGTCAGGATTGAGGGAAAGATGAACAGAGCAAAGTACAGAGAGATCCTTGAAAACCTGTTCCAGAACACTCAGGACCTCTGCCCCAGTCTAAGGTTCGTTGTCCTTCCAACAGAACAATGACCCTAAGCACACAGCCAAGACAACACAGAAGTGGCTTTGAGACAAGTCTTTGAATGTCCTTGAGTGGCCCAGCCAGAGCCCGGACTTGAACCTGATCTAACATCTCTGGAGAGACCTCAAAATAGCGGTGCAGCAACGCTCCCCATCCAACCTGACAAGAGCTTGAGGATCTGCAGAGAACAAAATGGGAGAAAATCCCCAAATACAGGTGTGCCAAACTTGTAGCGTCATACCCAAGAAGATTTGAGGCTGTAATCGCTTCCAAAAGGTGCTTCAACAAAGTACTGAGTAAAGGGTCTGAATACTTACATAAATGTGATATTTCAGTTTATTTTCAAACATTTCTAAAACCTGTTTTTGCTTTGTCATTATGGGCTATTGTGTGTAGGTTGATGAGGGGAAAAACAAACAATTTAATCAACCTTAGAATAAGGCTGTAACGTAACAAATTGTAGAAAAAAATCAAGGGGTCTGAATATTTTTCGAATGCACTTTACATCTGAGAGGGCGTGGAAGAGAAGAGGGAAGAATAGAGGGATGGGAAAAAGAGGCAGCATCCTTTATCTCCAGACAGGGAATAATATTTTCATCCTAGATTCCCCATGAGCCTCGCTGACCTTCGAACCTGACTTGTTTATGTCCAGAGTTCTAAACTGTGCGCTGTTACTGATTAAACATTGGCTGAGGCGGAGAGAGAGAGCCTGTGATGTTTCCATCTATTTAAAGACACACCAGGGAGATTAAACACCAACTCCCCATGAGGCCTTTAGAGAACCTTTCTAACCCTTTTCAAACTAAACACAATGTTCTATTCTAGCACAGGTGTTCTTCACTTTGTTGCACAAATAGACACACAAATGATCGTACACAGGCATTCACAGCCACGCAAACATGACCCCATGTGAGTCACACGCCAAGGCATTACGGTTGAGGGTCAAGTCATACCAACAGACACACTCCTACCCCCAAAGCTCGCTCACCCTCACTGCGGTGGGGAACTGGACTGTCTACGTCAAAACAACTGGTGAACATTTTGTGTAACTCCCACCACAGTACGTTTAGCAGTGTTGTTAACCTGGTCCCATCAGGTAGTGTTGGAAGAGTTTGCTAAAGCACATCAAAATGTGGGACAGGCTAGATCTGCAGTAGTTCCTTGCCGTATCTTTTTCTCTGCATGTACGTTTTATGGTTAAATGGTTTTACAGGCAGGGAAGATAAATCACTGTTTGAATAACCAATAACACACATCTGGAAAAACAGCCTTCAGACATGACCCACTTATCTCATAGCATGGACAGACTACCCACTCTGTTTCTGTCTTTGTGAGAATGCTAGAGGCATACACAGACCATGACTTTCCATCCATCCAGCACCAGTAAATATGCGCTGAAGATTAACTGTAATAACGCAATCAGATATGAGTTTGATTTATTAGGACCATATCTCTGTTTGTAGACAGTAGTTTTCTGGGGATAGACAATCAATACAAAATCAACCAATTTAAAATGAAAAAACCACCTGAAACACCAAATACTTAAAATATACACCATGTTTAAATATTCTAAAGTAGTAGACGTACATCTTTAACTTTTGAAATAATTTATGTAACGTTATCGTAGTGCACTCTGTAGTGGATCAATGATGGGGGAATGTCTTTAGAAATAAATACATAAATATCACCAAAACAAACCAGCATGAGCAACAAGACTTAGACAAACACAGAAATGAGGTCAGAGGACAGCTGACAGGAGTCTCCTGTGTCCGTTAGCATGGTTACAACAGGTTGGCATGGTTAGTTGGCAAGGTAACAGAACAAGAGGGAATGTGATGTATCATGTTACAGGACAGAGGTGTGTTAAGGTGCTCTGTTTAGGGGGTGTTTCGGTGTGTGTACACCATGGAGGCGCAGTGCATATAGGGGTGTTGAATGTCTATTCGATCCACACTGGTACCTACATACAGAGTTTATTTCACCTCTAGTAATCCAGGTTATATCACTGAAAACAATTTGTATTTTTACAAGAGACACAGTAGATTATGGTAATAACAGGCTCTCACCACTGGTGGGTGTGATGACATGATGTAACGTCCTCCAAAATTCAAATACTTTTCAGTTTTGTGTTCTAACGCTAAGTACACCGTGAGGAGCTTTGTGGCACACCTTTGCCACCTAGGGAAATACTATCAGGAAAAGAAGGCGGTTGTGAATATAGGTGTTTCTGTCAGAACTTGCAGTCCAACTCCTCTGACAACCGTTGTCATCATACCAAGAACCCTAATCCCCTATATTCACACCAGCCATTGAGGATTTCACAATCTCATGAAACAAATCTGGTGCCAAAGGCATAGGAGAACAAGGTCCTGGGGGCCAGCAACAATCCACACCTAGGAACACCACATGATTGAACACACACCCAAACCCACACAGACACAACATTAGGACCACAACATGAACACAAACATGCACAGTCAAATAAAACACCCTGGGTTTTACGGCCAATATAGGCGGATAATATCGTCGAAACAAAATACCGGCCGGGCTCCAATTATAACCTATCCTCCACGTTTGAACCAAATGTTCCATGACGCAACAAAATGTGATTGTTTTGGGACCTTTGACACCATTAACTTTCAAAATCTCAAACCAAGTTCTATGAACTCCGTATATAACTCTGGGTGCACTCTTCAGGTGCATTGCGTGTGTGTGTGTGTGTGTGTGCGTGCGACAGCCAGGTGATGTGTCCAGGCTCTCCGTCTCAGCTAGCAGTGCTCTTGTCCTCGGTCTTCTCAGCCTGCCTGAAGGGAAACAGGAATACACATCATTATTGCTGAACACACCTCAGCTGAATGTCAAACATCTTTCCTCGATACCTTGTCATGATGACTAACCTTGCCCTTGCCAAATGGCAGGTCCTTCCAGAGCGTCTCCACAGCATCCCGACCCTGCTGACTCCAGCTGTACACAGAGTCCCTGCTCACCTGAGATAGAGACAACCACACACACACACAATGGAAACACCTATGAAGCCTGACCTCAATCAGAAGCCATGTGACAGATTTAGTGCCCAGAATGTAATATCAAAAACACCCAACACACACTAATCACTCATTAAGTGTCTAAACTATTCATAACTCACAGAAATACAGCCATTAACCCCCCCCCAGTGAGCAGTCAGAGGTGCCAGCTTTCCTCCCTCCCTCTGAACGGCTGTCTCCTCATCACTTTCCTATCATGCTGCTGTATCATACATCCTGTCTGTCTGATCTGGCTGTGTTGTGGCACACAGAAACACACACCTGTATCCTCTCTATCTCTGGGTGTGCGTCTCTCAGACAACATTAAACAGGCCTAAAATATCCCAGGAATCCACACCAGAATAGGACACCCCGCTTTGAAACCAAACGGCAGACTATCAATCACATACCCTCCCCATACACAATCGCTCTTATTTCACAGCCAGAACTTCCTACAGGAAACCACAGCCTTTCCCGTTAGAGAGAGGGGAAAAAGGGATGGAAGACACACACTAACATTGCGCACCACACACACACACACCTTGGTTAAGGAGGCAGCCTGCTGGGGGTAGAACATGGAAGCACTAAGAGCCATCAGACCGACAGGAAACACCAGCCTCTTCACCCTGGAACCTAGAGACACAGAGTAGTGCTGAGCAATTAGTGCTTTTTGAGGTCAGTTCAGTTCCAGTTCGGTTTTAGAAAAATAGTCCCGGTTTTAGATGATTTATTATTACATTAAATACATTGTGGGTTGAATGCTGTAACACAGAATTAAACAATGAATAAAAGTCCCATGATGGTTGTGACTGCCCATTACTGCTTATCACTTAATAACAATCATTTGTTCACCTTAATTTAAAGTTAGTATCCTTAATTGAAACAATAAAGTGGACCTCCTGCCTCAGCTGTGGTAAAAAGCTGAGGGATGGGCCTGGATGTGGACACCTGCTCTTCGAACATCTCATTACAAAATCATGGGTGTTAATATGGAGTTGTTCCCCCCATTGCTGCTATAACAGCCTCCACTCTTCTGGGAAGGCTTTCCACCAGATGTTGGAACATTGCTGTGGGGACTTGCTTCCATTCAGCCACAAGAGTATTACTGAGGTCGGGCACTGATGTTGGGCGATTAGGCCTGGCTCGCAGTCGGCGTTCCAATTCATCCCAAAGGTGTTCGATAGGGTTGAGGTCAGGGCTCTGTGCAGGACAGTCAAGTTCTTCCACACCAATCTCAACAAAGCTTTTCTGTATGGACCTCGCTTGCGCAAGGGGGCATCGTCATGCTGAAACAGGAAAGGGCCTTCCCCAAACTGTTGCCACAAAGTTGAAAGCACAGAATCATCTAGAATGTCATTGTATGCTGTAGTGTTATGATTTCCCTTCACTGGAACTAAGGGGCCTAGCCCGAACCAAAACAACAACTTGACCATTATTCCTCCTCCACCAAACTGTACAGTGGGCACTATGCATTTGGGCAGGTAGCATTCTCCTGGCATCCGCCAAACCCAGATGTGTCTGTCGGACTGCTGAATGGTGAAGCGTGATTCATCACTCCAGAGAACGCGTTTCCACTGCTCCCACGTTGAAAGTAACTGACCTCTTCAGTACGGCCATTCCACTGCCAATGTTAGACAATGGAGATTGCATGGCTGTGTGCTCGATTTTATACACCTGTCAGCAACGGGTGTGGCTGAAATAGCCAAATCCACTAATGTGAAGGGGTCTCCACATACTCGTGTATATCAATGGATGTAGCAACTAAGGATTCTACCTTTAATACATTATTTCAGTTGTTGTGTATAATACTTTTTATTTGATCACTTTATTATTTAATTCCAAGTCATCATCACATCTCTGCTCAGGCTGTAGCAACCAGCCAGCCCTCTACAGACTTGCCAGGATAAGTGGCAGCAGTTCGCAATGGATTCTGGTCATTGTAGTTAATGACTATGTTGAATATTGGCCTGTTGAAAACTACAACTTCCTACTAGATGGCAGAGCTCTTGCTTGATCTGATTTCTCTCTAGAGTAATGGTGTATCGAGCTCACAGAAGAAGAAAAAAACTACATGGAATTCAAATAATTTAAATGACGTCGGTAAAATAGTTGTGTGTGCGCGCGTACACATTACCTTTGGCCAGGTACAATCCTAAGAAGCCAGAGAAGCCAACCACCCCGATGCTGGGATAGAGGTCCGGAGGAGGATCATTGAGGAACTCATATGTCTCTAAGAGAGAAACAGAGAGAGAGAGAGAGATGACACACCATTTTGTGTACAGTTGAAGTCGGAAGTTTACATACACTTAGGTTGGAGTCATTAAAACTCGTTTTTCAACCATTCCACAAATTTCTTGTTAACAAACTACAGTTTTGGCAAGTCGGTTAGGACATCTACTTTGTGCATGACACAAGTAATTTTTCCAACAATTGTTTACAGACAGATTATTTCACTTATAATTCACTGTATCACAATTCCAGTGGGTCAGAAGTTTACATACACTAAGTTGACTGTGCCTTTAAACAGCTACTTTGGTGCGAAAAGTGCAAATCAATCCCAGAACAACAGCAAAGGACCTTGTGAAGATGCTGGAGGAAACAGGTACAAGTATCTATATCCACAGTAAAACGAGTCCTATATCAACATAACCTGAAAGGCCGCTCAGCAAGGAAGAAGCCACTGCTCCAAAACCGCCATAAAAAAGCCAGACTACGGTTTGCAACTGCACATGGGGACAAAGATCATACTTTTTGGAGAAATGTCCTCTGGTCTGATGAAACAAAAATAGAACTGTTTGGCCATAATGACCATCGTTATGTTTAGAGGAAAAAGGGGGAGGCTTGCAAGCCGAACAACACCATCCCAAACATGAAGCCCGGGGGTGGCAGCATCATGTTGTGGGGGCACTTTGCTGCAGGAGGGATTGTTGCCCTTCACAAAATAGATGGCATCATGAGGAGGGAAAATTATGTGGATATATTGAAGCTACATCTCAAGACATCAGTCAGGAAGTTAAAGCTTGGTTGCAAATGGGTCTTCCAAATGGACAATGACCCCTAGCATACTTTCAATGTTGTGGCAAAATGGCTTTAAGGATAACAAAGTCAAGGTATTGGAGTGGCCATCACAAAGCCCTGACCTCAATCCTATAGAACATTTGTGGGCAGAACTGAAAAAGCGTGTGCAAGCGAGGAGGCCTACAAACCTGACTCAGTTCCACCAGCTCTGTCAGGAGGAATGGGCCAAAATTCACCCAACTTATTGTGGTAAGCTTGTGGAAGGCTACCCAAAACGTTTGACCCAAGTTAAACAATTTAAAGGCAATGCTACCAAATACTAATTGAGTGTATGTAAACTTCTGACCCACTGGGAATGTGATGAAAGAAATAAAAGCTGAAATAAATCATTCGCTCTACTATTATTCTGACATTTCACATTCTTAAAATAAAGTGGTGATCCTAACTGACCTAAAACAGGGAATTTTTACTAGGATTAAATGTCAGGAATTGTGAAACTGAGTTTAAATGTATTTGGCTAAGGTGTATGTAAACTTCTGACTTCAACTGTATGTGTATATGAAAGTATCTGCATGATATGAGTGTTTTCTCACCTCTCACTGTCCTGGAGGAGGCACTCACAGTGGGCTCTACAGTCCTGTAGACCTCCTGTTTCACAGGATATGACATCACAAAGAGGAGAGAGAGAGAACTTTAATCTATGCTTCAATCATAGGAAGCTGCTGAGCGGAGGACAGCTCATAATTATGGCTGAAATGGAATGGTCTGGAAACCATGTGTTTGATGAGTACGATACCATTCCATGTATTCAGTTCCAGCCATTACTATGAGGCACAACTCATTGTGTGTATGTTAGTGTGTCTAGTCTTAGTAGACAGTGTGTCACCTACCTCGGCTTTCTCCAGGGCAACCAGACCCATTTCCTACAGGAAAACAAGAACTATTACCACAAACCTGAGGATTCCAAAAGAAAATTAGAGAGATGCCACATGAGATTACCTAGATTCACCCATTGTGTTCCAGTTGACAGGCAAGTAGAGGCATACATCTCTGAGGAAGAGGTAGAGGGGTGTACCTGACACTGGTTGGTGTAAGGCTCGGCCCATTTCCTCAGCTCGGCCACGCCCTGTTCCACTGGCCCAACCTCTGGCTCCACATACTGGAGCTGCGGCTCTGGAGTAACATAGAGGGACGGGAGCTGCAACACACACACACACACTTTTCAATCGAGCAGCCGTCAGCCACGTTGTCCTGTCTAAGTAATTGTATCTGCAAAGTGCCTTGTGGGAGTCTGCACCCACCCAAACAGCTCTTATTAGCAGATAAGCTTGGACACGCATGTCATCTGTCCCTTCATATAACTGCAAAATAATTGTTCCCGGACAGGAGACAGAACAGCCATACTAGCTACCTCTTCAATACTGAGACTCAGAGCTGCAGGTTTCTTCTTCACCTCGCTGGTGGCCAGGACAGTCGCAGTGCCCGTCATCAGACCCAGGACCCCTGACACAGCGGCAGACAGCGGCACCTGGCAGTGGTTACACATCATGATGCAGGATCATTACTTTATGGTAAATGGGTAAAATGTATGGCAAGAGTCAGGATATTCATGGTGGGTACTCAGACCCCTTGACCTTTTGCACGTTTTGTTACATTTACAGACTAATTCTAAAATGGATTAAATAAAAAAATGGCCTCATCAATCTACACACAATACCCCACAATGACAAAGCAAAAACAGGTTTTTTGAACTGTTTGCAAATGTATTACAAATAAAAAACAGAAATACCTTATTTACATAAGTATTCAGACTCTTTGCTATGAGACTCGAAATTGAGCTCAGGTGCATCCTGTTTCCATTGATTGATTTGAGTCCACTTGTGGTAAATTCAATTGATTGATTAGTAAAAGGCACACACCTGTCTATATAAGGTCACACAGTTGACAGTGCATGTCAGAGCAAAAACCAAGCCATGAGGTCGAGGAATTGGCTGTAGATCTCAGAGACAGGATTGTGTTGATGGACGCACAGATCTGGAGAAGGGTACCAAAAAATGTCTGCAGGGTCGAAGGTCACCAGAACACAGTGGTCTCAATCATTCTTAAATGGAAGAAGTTTGGAACCACCAAGACTCTTCCTAGAGCTGGCCGCCCAGCCAAACTGAGAAATCAGGGGAGAAGGGCCTTGGTCAGGGAGGTGACCAAGAACCTGATGGTCACTCTGACAGAGCTCCAGAGTTCCTCTGCAACACTCCACCAATCAAGCCTTCATGGTAGTGTGGCCAAACGGAAGCCACTCCTCAGTAAAAGTCACATGACAGCCCCCTTGGAGTTTGCCAAAAAAAGGATTCAGACCATGAGAAACAAGATTCTCTGGTCTGATGAAACCAAGATTGAACTCTGGACTGAATGCCAAGCGTCATGTCGGGAGGAAACCTGGCACCATCCCTACGGTGAAGGATGGTGGTGGCAGTATCATGCTGTTGGTGCGTTTTTCAGCAGCAGGGACACTAGTCAGTTATTGAGGGAAAGATGAATGGCGCATCCTTGATGAAAATTTGTTCCAGACTAGGGCGAAGGTTCACCTTCCAACAGGACAACGACCCTAAGCACACAGCCAAGACAATTGAAGAGTTGAGAATGTCGTTGAGCCAGAGCCCGATCGAACATCTCTGGAGAGACCTGAAAATAGCTGTGCAGCGACGCTCCCCATCCAACCTGACAGTTTGAGAGGATCTGCAGAGAAGAATGGGAGAAACTCCCCAAATACAGGTGTGCTAAGCTTGTAGTGTCATACCCAAGAAGACTCAAAGCTGTAATCGCTGCCAAAGGTGATTCAACAAAGTACTGAGTAAAGGGTCTGAATACTTATGTAAACTTGTTGTTGTGACATACCCGGCATGTCCAGTAATGCCATGGCCAGATTTATTAATAGAAATACGTTCTACGAGATGAACAATTATTTTTATTGCGAATTCATATCGTAAAACGTCACCTTTTAGCTAGTGATACATTTGGCTAGCTAGCTAATGTCAAATATTTATAACAAGCATTTCGCTACACTCGCATTAACATCTGCTAACCATGTATATGTGACAAATAAAATTGGATTTGATTTCTGTCTATGTTAACTTCATTGACCCTGGCCACACTACTGTAGTGGTTTGGTTTGTTGACGTTAGCTAGCTAGCCCATGCGCAGCCCAACCAAAATCACTCTTTTAAACAGTATTTTACTGTTGTCATATTGTACTCTGCCATTAGCTATGTCTGTACTATTCCAAGATAACCTGAATGTACCCTACAAGAGAACAGTTTAACCATTACCAGTTTCCAAACGTTTGACATCTCTTCCTGGTGACTTTGCTTTTGTACGGCAAGTCGGACGGCGAAAAAAACACCAGATTTCGCAATTGTGGAACAATATTCATCTCAACAGCACCATCTGCTGGTGGCACGCTATAGTGAGCATCACATGTGAGCACACGACACTTTTCCCAACACGGTGGTGGAAAAAGTACCCATTTGTCATACTTGAGTAAAAGTATAGATACCTAAATAGAAAGTTACTCAAGTAAAAGTGAAAGTCACCCAGTAAAATACAACTTTAGTAAAAGTTGCATGCGTTTAGTGAGTCTGCCAGATCAGAGGCAATAGGGATGACCACGTGTTATCTTTAGGAATGTAGTGAAGTAAACGTCGTAAAAAATATAAATAGTAAAGTACAGATACCCAAAAAAACAACCTAGTTGTACTTTAAAGTATTTTTAGTTAAGTACTTTACACCACTGCCAACACACTCATCACTCAAGTAAAGCTGAAAAGCTTAACAGTATGAACATTTATTTCTGGATAGAAATTACAAAGTGTTCCAAATAGCAGTGTCTACTTAGATTATAGTAAATACATTGTTTATCTGAATTTTTTTCGTTTAGAAATAGTCATCGTACAGGGTGTTTTTATCCTGAATATTCTATCATTTTATCCTACTGAGATGGGTCTGATTATAAATGCTGAGCTATGACAGACAAACAAGCAATGTCCCAAATAATAACAGCAGGAGTAGTACATACACATGTTGACCAGCAGAGGGAGACCGCTGTTTAAAGACTGAAGTTTGGCATAATATTGGCCCGTTTGCCAGACGCATACTATTCCTGCACTAAAAAAACAACACTTTCAGTGGAGATTCTCTATTGCGCATTGCTTTTTAGTCCAGAAGTAGGTTTAACGTCTGGAAAACCAACTGGGCCTTAGTGTTCATGATATCATTAGTAATTGTTACATGAGAAAATAGATAAAACAGACAGATGGGAGATGACAGAATACCTTATTACATCTAAACTGCCTTAGTGATGTTAACAGTCCCTGTTTATACACTACTGCCCACATCTTATTCTGTCAAATGGAGCCACTGCCTGGTATACATACATACATACATACAGTACCACAAACAGCTCTGACTTTTTGACTGTGGGGGAAAGGCATGTTTGTATGCTACTGCATAAATACTGCACTGCAGATTTGATTGAATAGAGCCGTGAGTGCAGGCAAGAGGACACTGAGGAGAGGAGGGAGGGAAAGAAGAGGGAGAGGTGTGGAATCAGAGAAAGAGTGTCAATCTCTCAAAGTATCATAAAGACTATGCTCTATTGCAATGCAATTCACATCAACCCAACCACAGTCACACAGTTAGCTGGATCTCGATAAACACACATACAACCCAACAACCCAACATCCCAACACACATACAACCCAACATCCCAACACACATACAACCCAACATCCCAACCAGTCACACAGTTAGCTGGATCTCGATAAACACACATACAAAAAATGGCTGACCGACAGAACTGTAGAAGTACGTGCTTTAGCCCTTTTCATTGTTGCTCATGAAAAGAAGAAAGAGAGATGAACAGGTTGATATGCTGCAGCTGGCTCCGTCAGACAGAGACAGACAGGACAAAGCCAGGGTAG
Source organism: Brachymystax lenok tsinlingensis (assembly GCA_030435695.1). Taxonomy (NCBI): domain Eukaryota; kingdom Metazoa; phylum Chordata; class Actinopteri; order Salmoniformes; family Salmonidae; genus Brachymystax; species Brachymystax lenok. Next base: position 13,391,563 of record CM059814.1, read on the forward strand.
GGCTTTACAAAGTAGGATCCATAAGTTAGCCAGATCACCTTTGACACTCAAAATATGATCAGGCAAAAATAGTTAATGCGTTACTGGGAGTATTGAGCCCATTTCAAATTGATCTTTAATATCAACTCCTTTTCTTTTTTGAATCAAAAGTTGTTTCTGGTACATTTCTGTGGCCAACTCCTACCATCTAACACCCTCCAGTAGTGTGCCACAGTAACACTCAGAGCAGATGGTTACAATCAATAAATAAAGTGAAATCTTACATACAGTACTGCCAGAGAGACTGGGACCTTCACACTGCAGTCATCCCTGACCTCTGAACCGTTACATGGCTCTCTCAGTCAGCAGAACAGTGTTATTGCAGTGTAGTCATGATCATGGTGATGGTTTAGCATTGTCATCTCTCACAATCCCAATAGTATGATGAGTGCATATTTGTTTCTCTTTTGCTCATTCATGTATCACACACACACACACACACTCCAGCTCCACAGACTAATGGTCCTTTCAAGAGAACTGGGAAGGTCAAATCATGACGTCAGTGATCTTCAGATCGGGAAGTCGGAGCTTTAGGATGATCCCAGAGTTTCCAACTTCGAAATTCAGAGTTTGATGACTGTTCAAAAAATCCCCAGTCGGAGCTCGCCCCCAATTTCCCAGTTGTCTTGAACGCACATCTTGAAGACAGAGGTAGGAGATTTCCGAGTTCCCAGTTGTCTTGAAAGTGGCATCAGAGAAAGGGTTACAGAGAGACTACATGACATCACATGAACATGACACAGCATGGTGGAGTTATACAGACAGACATGGTTCAGACAAATTATGTGAATAATCCCTGGATTGCTGATGCTATGTATTAGCCAATAAAATGGACAAAATTACATGTTTTTAAGTATTTCCTTGTTGTAGTGGGGACAGTAACATTAGTATTATCTAAAGTATTTACTTTAAGGAATATGTTTTTAGAAAACGTTTTTTTGTATGTTTAGATCACATAATTAACATATACTTGCAATGTGTAGACATTGAAACATTTATTTCTATAGCTTCCAAAATCGTTTTTACACTGGAGTACCAAAATGGCTTCAATACAGCGCCCCACTGTCAGTCATCCAGGGTTTATACACATTATTGGTTCAGTCAGGCAGGGCTTGTAGGACTGTAGGCTGAAACAGAATCATAATAACAACAATATGAAACTGACCTCAGTCCAAAATAAACCAGCTGAATCATGAAAAATCATTTCTAAATTTTTTCCTTTTTTCTGAAAAGCTTATTTTGAAACAGATCAGCTTGAGTTGCCCACCACCACTGATCACTAGCAAAGCTCCATTTTCTGCCCGTGAGGACAGATTACTATGTTTAGTTCAGTCTGTGTCTAGCTGAAAAGCGTCTGTGTTAGTGTCACACCTGTAAACACCAATCCTCCACCGCACCGTCCACACCTGGAGCCCGTAGGAGGAGTCGATCTTAAAAGGGGGGCATTCCCAAACCTTAAAGGGGTGTGTCTGAAATTAACCAGACCTCAGCTGCAGCGCCGGACGTGCTCCAGGACGTACTCGGGGAAGTGCAGAGTGCAGACCTGCAGCCCATCCAGTTTGCAAGGCATCCTGGGATACTCGTCCTCCTTCCACTTGTTGTCATCGGGGTCAAAGGTCAGGATGGAGTCGGAATAATGTCCGTTATAGCAGAGGCCCCCCAGTACCATGATCTGTCTGTCCAGCACCGCAACGCCGTGCCCACTGCGCCCGATGGGCATCGACGCCAGGATGGTCCACTCGTCTGTCTCAGGGTCGTAAACCTCCGTGGACGGGCAGCCCTGCGACTCGAATGACGCCCGGAGGATCACACACACCCCCCCGAACACGTACAGCTTCCCGTTGTGGGAGATCATCTTGTGGAAGCAGCGAGCGTAATTCATCTTCGACTTGCTCTCCCAGCAGCTGGTGTTTGTGTTGGGGAGGAGGGGGGTGCGGGCTGAACGCGTCCTGTGTGTGTCCGTTGTTCCCGCTCCTGCAGAGCCTGCCACACACAACCCTCCCCCTGCGTCCCGTCCAGGGTCGAACACACACACCCCTCCCCCCGCGTCCCGCCCTGGGTCGAATAGACACACCTGTTTGGAGGTGGATGAGGAGGTGATTCCTCCGGTGATGTAGAGTTTACCGTTCAGGACCGTGCCCTCGTGACCGTACTTGTTGACCGGGTACGGATCCACAAACTCCCAGCGGTCCGCCGTGATGTCATAGCGTTCCGTGGAGTAGAACGTCTCATCCCGCGTCCGCCCAGCCACCGCATAGATGAACTTACCGATGACCCCCACTGCAAACTCTGACCTTGAAGTGAAGACACAAAAAAAACAACGTTTTTAAACCTTTTTTTTTTTTTTATTTATTTTTATTTTTACACCTAATAGATCTTGTAGAAACATGAAACCATGTCACACCTGGGAAGTGACAAGTACAGACCTGGGTACAGACATGTCGGCCATGCGTAGCCAGGAGTTCTGGCGGGGGTCGTAACGGTAGACTTTAGAGGAGGCGTGGAACTCTCCGTCAGGCCCTAGCTCCTCCCCCCCCAGCAGGAAGGCAAAGTTGTTGACGATGGCCAAGCAGTCTGGTCGGAGAGGGACCTGGGGACCTTCCAACTCCCACCACACCTACGGACAGGTCATACACACATTATAGACATATTATATACATTAGACACAGACATTAGGCACATTATCGACATATTTTACACATTATAGCCATGATATACATTAGACACATTATAGACACAAGATGTGTTCAAATACTCATACTAACCTCACTATTTGTGATGTAAAATGAGTATGTAGTATGCTTATTGGTCATAGTATGGATATAGTTAGTATGCCAAAAGTTCCCAGATGTCATACTACATTCGCCAACATATGCAGTATTCAAACTGTGGACACTATTTCTGTGCTATTAGGGCCCAAAATGCAATTCTTCAGAAAATGGATGGCTTCATTCAGATTTGAAGAAAATGGCTGAAAATATGCAGGCAAAGTCCGACGAGAGCGGATACAAATTAATTGCTTTAACTGTTGACAAATGTTAAGAATTGAGCAATGTAAGAAAGTAATGACTTTTCAAAGTTACGTTACGTTGGCTGACAATTTGTTAACTATGCTAGCCTTACGGAGCGCATATCATTACAGCAGTTACTGGTATGTTCCGGTATGTTAGCTAGCTACCTCGTTAGTTGGCTACTAATACACCGAACTTGGATATATATTAACTAACATTTACTGGCTTTATTATTCACGTCATTCTTAGCTTAGCGGTGTAATCGTTGTGCGTTCTCAATGGAGTCCCTGGATGGGAGACCAGATGCTGCTGGAAGTGGTGTTGGAGGGCCAGTAGGAGGCACCCTTTCCTCTGGTCTAAAAACAATATCCCAATGCCCCGGGGCAGTGATTGGGGACATTGCCCTGTGTAGGGTGCCATCTTTCGGATAGGACGTTAAACGGGTGTCTTGACACTGTGGTTACTAAAGATCCTAGGGCACTTATCGTAAGAGTAGGGGTGTTAACCCCGGTGTCCTGGCTAAATTCGCAATCTGGCCTTCATACTATCATGGCCACCTAATCATCCCCATTTTACAATTGGCTCATTCATCCCCCTCCTCTCCCCTGTAACTATTCCCCAGGTCGTTGCTGTAAATGAGAATGTGTTTTCAGTCAAATAAGGGTAAAATATATATATTTTTTAACACAGCTACAGTGGGGCAAAAAAGTATTTAGTCAGCCACCAATTGTGCAAGTTCTCTCACTTAAAAAGATGAGAGAGGCCTGTAATTTTCATCATAGGAACACTTCAACTATGACAGACAAAATGAGGAAAAAAATCCAGAAAATCACATTGTAGGATTTTTAATGAATTTATTTGCAAATTATGGTGGAAAATAAGTATTTGGTCACATACAAACAAGCAAGATTTCTGGCTCTCACAGACCTGTAACTTCTTCTTTAAGAGGCTCCTCTGTCCTCCACTCGTTACCTGTATTAATGGCACCTGTTTGAACTTGTTATCCGTATAAAAGACACCTGTCCACAACCTCAAACAGTCACACTCCAAACTCCACTATGGCCAAGACCAAAGAGCTGTCAAAGGACACCAGAAACAAAATTGTAGACCTGCACCAGGTTGGGAAGACTGAATCTGCAATAGGTAAGCAGCTTGGTTTGAAGAAATCAACTGTGGGAGCAATTATTAGGAAATGGAAGACAAACAAGACCACTGATAATCTTCCTCGATCTGGGGCTCCACGCAAGATCTCACCCGTGGGGTCAAAATGATCACAAGAACGGTGAGCAAAAATCCCAGAACCACACGGGGACCTAGTGAATGACCTGCAGAGAGCTGGGACCAAAGTAACAAAGCCTACCATCAGTAACACACTACGCCGCCAGGGACTCAAATCCTGCAGTGCCAGACGTGTCCCCCTGCTTAAGCCAGTACATGTTCAGGCCCGTCTGAAGTTTGCTAGAGAGCATTTGGATGATCCAGATGAGGATTGGGAGAATGTCATATGGTCAGATAAAACCAAAATAGAACATTTTGGTAAAAACTCAACTCGTCGTGTTTGGAGGACAAAGAAAGCTGAGTTGCATCCAAAGAACACCTCACCTACTGTGAAGCATGGGGGTGGAAACATCATGCTTTGGGGCTGTTTTTCTGCAAAGGGACCAGGACGACTGATCGGTGTAAAGGAAAGAATGAATGGGGCCATGTATCGTGAGATTTTGAGTGAAAACCTCCTTCCATCAGCAAGGGCATTGAAGATGAAGCGTGGCTGGGTCTTTCAGCATGACAATGATCCCAAACACACCGCCTGGCAACTAAAGAGTGGCTTCGTAAGAAGCATTTCAAGGTCCTGGAGTGGCCTAGCCAGTCTCCAGATCTCAACCCCATAGAAAATCTTTGGAGGAGTTGAAAGTCTGTGTTGCCCAGCGACAGCCCCAAAACATCACTGCTCTAGAGGAGATCTGCATGGAGGAATGGGCCAAAATACCAGCAACAGTGTGTGAAAACCTTGTGAAGACTTACAGAAAACGTTTGACCTCTGTCATTGCCAACAAAGGGTATATAACAAAGTATTGAGATAAACTTTTGTTATTGACCAAATACTTATTTTCCACCATAATTTGCAAATAAATAAATTAAAAATCCTACAATGTGATTTTCTGGATTTCTTTTTCTCATTTCGTCTGTCATAGTTGAAGTGTACCTATGATGAAAATTACAGGCCTCTCTCATCTTTTTAAGTTGGAGAACTTGCACAATTGGTGGCTGACTAAATACTTTTTTGCCCCACTGTATATACACATCATAGACACATTATTCAAATAATAGACACATATAGAGACAGTAAACACAAACACATTATAGACCTAGACACACAGACAGACACACATTATAGACACGTGTATAATGTTACATTATAGACATTACACTTGACATATTAGAGCATGGCTGTAACAAAAGTCTCAACACCTAGTAGCTCTTCAGTAGGGGCGTTGGTACCCCCTGGCTGTATCTTTAGGTCTGTGCGGCAGTAGGATCGTACCTTGGGTCTGTGCAGCAGTAGGATCTTACCTTGGGTTTGTGCAGCAGTAGGACCTTGCTGTTGACCATGCTGTGTCCGATCATGCCTCTAAACACGGCTGTCTGCGGTCGGACCGAGCGGATGCGGTTGGACCGCGTCTCGACCAGTGGCTGCTCGTTGACGTCGTGGAAGTAGCTGAGAGCCTGGTCCACCTCCTGACGCAGCTGTCGAGAGTAACGATAGAACTCTGACGTCTTCACCTGAGGGAGATTAAGAATTAGTCAGAGGTGATGTCATAGAGGAAGGCAGGATGCCTCATCTTGCAACATTATCAGGATGTGTGTAAATATTTATAAATTCAGCAACAAAAAAGAAACATCCTCTCACTGTCAACTGCATTTACTGTCAGCAAACTTAACATGTGTAAATATTTCTATGAACATAAGATTCAACAACTGACACATACACTGAACAAGTTCCACAGACATGTGACTAACAGAAATGGAATAATGTGTCCCTGAACAAAGGGGGCAAAATCAAAAGTAACAGTCAGTATCTGGTGTGGCCACCAGCTGCATTAAGTACTGCAGTGCATCTCCTCCTCATGGACTACACCAGATTTGCCAGTTCTTGCTGTGAGATGTCACCCCACTCTTCCACCAAGGCACCTGCAAATTCGCAGACATTTCTGGGGGGGAACGACCCTAGCCCTCACCCTCCGATCCAACAGGGCCCAGACATGCTCAATGTGTTTGAGACCCGGGCTCTTCGCTGGCTATGGCAGAACACTGACATTCCTGTCTTGCAGGAAATCACACACAGAACGAGCAGTATGGCTGGTGGCATTGTCATGCTGGAGGGTCATGACAGGATGAGCCTGCAGGAAGGGTACCACATGAGGGAGGAAGAGGTCTTCCCTGTAACGCACAGCATTGACATTGAGCTTGTTGTCATTGCAGGCAGTCCGATGATGCTGTGACACACCGCCCCAGACCATGACGGACCCTCCAGACATGTAGATCGTTGATGAAAAATAACAACTAAATCAATTTTAATCCCACTTTGTAACACAATAAAATGTGAAGAAATCCAAGGGGGTGTAGACTTTCTATAGGCACTGTATGTTTTATTTTGGGAGAGAGATGAAATCGATCCCGCTCCAGAGTCCAGGCCTCGGTGTAACGCTCATTCCTTCAACGATAGACGTGAATCCAACCATCACCCCTGCTGAGACAAAACCGTGACTCGTCAGTAAAGAGCACTTTTTGCCAGTCCGGTCTGGTCCAGCGACGGGCCCATAGGCGACGTTGTTGCCGGTGATGTCTGGTGAGGACCTACCTTACAACAGGCCTACAAGCCCTCAATCCAGCCTCTCTCAGCCTATTGCGGACAGTCTGAGCACTGATGGAGGGATTGTGCGTTCCTGGTGTAACTCGGGCAGTTGTTGTTGCCATCCTGTACCTGTCCCGCAGGTGTGATGTTCGGATGTACCGATCCTGTGCAGGTGTTGTTCCACGTGGTCTGCCACTGCGAGGACGATCAGCTGTCCATCCTGTCTCCCTGTAGCGCTGTCTTAGGCGTCTCACAGTACGGACATTGCAATTTATTGCCTTGGCCACATCTGCAGTCCTCATGCCTCCTTGCAGCATGCCTAAGGCACGTTCACACAGGTGCGCAGGGACCCTGGGCATCTTTCTTTTGGTGTTTTCCCGGAGTCAGTAGAAAGGCGTCTTTAGTGTCCTACGTTTTCATAACTGTGACCTAATTGCCTACCGTCTGTAAGCTGTTAGTGTCTTAACGACCATTCCACAGGTGCATGTTCATTAATTGTTTATGGTTCATTGAACAAGCATGGGAAACAGTGTTTAAACCCTTTACAATGAAGATCTGTGAAGTTTTTTGGATTGTTACAAATGATCTTTGAAAGACAGGGTCCTGAAAAAGGGACGTGTGTGTGTGTATTTGTGTGTAGGCTTACCACGATACCAACATTTTACAAATGATACAATGCCAGGCCAAGTATCATGATACCGAGTAGTATTGTGATACCACGGTGGAAGAAAATCAGTGACCTATCATGCTGTTCGCCCCATACCCCGGACGCTTGTTCACGTTTTCTAAACCTTTTCCAAAAACCTGTCACTGAAATTCCCTCCTACTCAATACAACACATTTCATTTAACTTCACACTGTTCAGTGTATTATACTGTATAGATTGGCTGATTTGCTTATATTTGCAAAGGCCTACCTGTGATTTGGAGGAATGGGAGGAAGGAGTATACATCTGTGGAGGCTGGTTAAGGGAGGATGGATCATTATAATGGCTGGATCGTCGCAAATGGAATGGTATGAAACACATAGAAACCATGTGTTTGATACCATTCCACTCCAGCCATTACCACGAGCCCGTCCTCCCCAATGAACGTGCCACCAACCTCCTGTGATATACATGCATAATGATCTGCATGTCTCTCAGAACGATCTTCTTGACCCTAACCAGTCAGGCTTCAAGACGGGTCACTCAACAGAGACTGCTCTTCTCTGTGTCACGGAGGCTCTCAGTACTGCCAAAGCTGCCTCTCTCTCTCTCTCCTCTGTTCTCATCCTCCTAGATCTATCCTCTATCTTCAACAGCATGAACCATCAGATCCTCCTCTCCACCCTCTCAGGGCTGGGCGTCTCAGGCTCTGTACACTCTTGGATTGTGCAATGAAACTTGGTGTGACCCCTGAACAACACCCTGTCGTTCTCTGCCAACGTCAAAGCAGTGACTCCCTCCTGCAGGTTCATGCTCTACAACATCCGTAGAGTACGACCCTACGTCACACAGGAAGCGGCGCAGTAGTCCCATCTGGACTACTGCAACTCGCTGTTGGCTGGGCTCCCCGCTTGTGCCATCAAACCCCTGCAACTTATCCAGAACACAACAGCCCATCTATTTTCAACCTTCCAAGTTCTCTCATGTCACCCCGCTCCTCCTCACACTCCACTGGCTTCCAGGCGGAGCTTGCATCCACTACAAGACCATGGGGCTTACCTACAGAGCAGCAAGAGGACCTGCCCCTCCCTCCCTACCTTCAGGCTATGCTCAAACCCTACACCCCAACCAGAGTACTCCGTTCTGTCATCTCAGGTCTCTTGGCCCTCCCACCCTTACGGGAGGGCAGCTCCCGCTCAGCCCAGTCCAAGCTCTTCTTTCTCCTGGCACCCCAATGGTGGAACCCCCTGAATCTAGGACAGCAGAGTCCCTGCCCATCTTCCAAAAACATCTGAAAGACTACCTCTTCAAACATGATAAGGGCACTCTGGATAAGAGCGTCTGCTAAATGGCCAACATGTAAAAATGTAAATGTAATTGTGTCAGTAAGGGGAAAACACTGCATGAAAACTTCTTTACTCTTCAGTTAAGACACACACCACTCTCTCCGTCTCCCTCTCATAAACACACACCACTCTCTCCGTCTCCCTCTCTCATAAACACACACCACTCTCTCTCCCACAAACCCACATACACACACACTGCTCCCAACTTTTAAAACATTTGGCACCAAACAGAATTTAAGGAGCACCAGAAATAAATAGATTTGATATAGTTCAGGCTTCCATTAGGCCTATATGAATCCTACCATTTGAAGCACATCTCATAAGTAATAGACCCGTTTCCTTTCTTTCTGTGTCAGATGTGCCTAAACCTACTGTCAAGTTACCAGTTGTTTGTTATCCAACCAATAATTAGCGACCCGGATTAGTTTAAAACGGCCCGTAACATTTGTGAAAGTATATAAAATGTGTGTGAATCCTGATACAAAGAAAGAAAGGCATCTCCTGTAATATGGGTCATATGTTTCTAACCGTTCAGGCTAGAGACGAGACGTTTCCTTTGCTGTAAAGCTGTAAGCATCAACATATTATACCAGGCGCCAGCAGTTTCTTTTGATCAGCAGGGCTGAAAAACTTGGTAGTATCATATGAAACATTACTACGGTACTCTAAAATGTTGGTATCATAAGTATCGGTACCGTGATACTACCGTAGTACCGGTACACCGTGCAACAGTATTTGTGTGTGTTTTACCTTCTCGAAGACGTTAGCGTCGGTCATGAGGCAGAAGCGTAGAGACTGGACGACAGTGTCGGTGTGTCTCCAGCGGCGGCGGTCGTGTCGGAGCCAGGCCTGGACAGACTCATACAGCTCGATCTCTGGGAACCGACTCAGGGCATCACTGTCCAGGTACGCCTGACACACACACAGTTAACAAGACTATATCACCTGTTATAAAGAGCTCAAAGCATCACTGTTCAGGTACACACATAAACGCAGAGTTAACTAGGGGGGTGCCAGTCAGTTCTTCCACCACACCTGCAGTCTCTCCAGGCTGAGGTAGAGCAGGAAGTCAGGTTTGCTCATCAGAGGAACAAAGTTCTCCAGCAGGAAGTTGTCGAGCTGCTCCTGCACACCCTCCACCCCCACACTGAAGTCCTCCAGAAGTCTCATCACCTCGGCACAGTTCTCCAGACAGATCTTAGACAGCAGGAAGGAACAGCAGAACTCTACCACCTCCGTCAGCTGGACGTACATTGCAGCCTACAGGGTGAGGAGAGAGACAGTGACATATCTTAGTCAGCTGGGGCCAGTTGCACCAGTTGGTCATAAGCAGTGGTGGAAAAAAAGTACCCAATTTTCATACTTTAGTTAAAGTACCCTCATAGTAAAAGTCCTCCAGTAAAAGACTACTTGAGTAAAAGTTAAAGGTATTTGGTTTTAATATACTTAAGTATGAAAAGTAAATGTAATTGCTAAAATATACTTAAGTATCAAAAGTAAAAGTAGAAATAATTTCTAATTCCTTATATTAAGCAAACGGCACAATTTTCAAGTTTTTTATTTATTTACGGAAAGCCAGGGGCACACTCCAACACTCAGACATAATTTACAAATGACGCATGTGTGATTAATGAGTACGCCAGATCAGAGGCAGTAGGGATGACCAGGGATGTTCTCCTGATAAGTGCGTGAATTAGACCATTTTCGTGTCCTGTTAAGTATTCAAAATGTACTTTTGGGAGTCAGGGAAAATGTATGGAGTAAAAAGTACATTATTTTCTTTACTAGAATGTAATGAAGTAAAAGTTGTCAAAATTATAAATATTAAAAGTAAAGACCCCAAAAACTACTTAAGTAAAAATACTTTCAAGTACTACTTAAGTACTTTACCCCACTGGTTGTAACTCTACGTCCGGCGTAAAATGCGCTCTCTGCCGGACCGAAACATTACAGTGAGAGAAAAAAATTATTTGATCCCCTGCTGATTTTGTATGTTTGCCCAGTGACAAAGAAATTATCAGTCTATAATTTTAAAATGGTAGGTTTATTTGAACAGTGAGAGACAGAATAACAACAAAAAAATCCTGAAAAACGCATGTGAAAAATGTTAGAAATGGAATTGCATTTTAATGAGGGAAATAAGTATTTGACCCCTCTGCAAAACATGACTTAGTACTTGGTGGCCAAACCCTTTTTGGCAATCACAGTGATCAGATGTTTCTTGCAGTTGGCCACCAGGTTAGCACACATCTCAGGAGGGATTTTGTCCCACTCCTCTTTGCAGATCTTCTCCAAGTCATTAAGGTTTCGAGGCTGACGTTTGGCAACTCGAACCTTCAGCTCCCTCCAGAGATTTTCTATGGGATTAAGGTCTGGAGACTGGCTAGGCCATTCCAGGACCTTAATGTGCTTCTTCTTGAGCCACTCCTTTGTTGCCTTAGCCATGTGTTTTGGGTCATTGTCATGCTGGAATACCCATTCACGACCCATTTTCAATGCCCTGGCTGAGGGAAGGAGGTTCTCACACAAGATTTGAACGGTACATGGCCCCGTCCATTGTCCCTTTGATGCGGTGAAGTTGTCCTGTCCCCTTAGCAGAAAAACACCCCCAAAGCATAATGTTTCCACCTCCATGTTTGACGGTGGGCATGGTGTTCTTGGGGTCATAGGCAGCATTCCTCCTACTCCAAACACGGCGAGTTGAGTTGATGCCAAAGAGCTCCATTTTAGTCTCATCTGACCACAACACTTTCACCCAGATGTCCTCTGAATCATTCAGATGTTCATTGGAAAACTTCAGACGGGCATGTATATGTGCTTTCTTGAGCAGGGGGATTTTGCGGGCGCTGCAGTATTTCAGTCCTTCGCGGCGTAGTGTATTACCAATTGTTTTCTTGGTGACTATGGTCCCAGCTGCCTTGAGATCATTGACAAGATCCTCCCGTGTAGTTCTGGGCTGATTCCTCACCGTTCTCATGATCATTGCAACTCCACGAGGTGAGATCTTGCATGGAACCCCAGGCCGAGGGAGATTGACAGTTCTTTTGTGCTTCTTCCATTTGCGAATAATCACACCAACTGTTGTCACCTTCTCACCAAGCTGCTTGGCGATGGTCTTGTAGCCCATTCCAGCCTTGTGTAGGTCTACAATCTTGTCCCTGACATCCTTGGAGAGCACTTTGGTCTTGGCCATGGTGGAGAGTTTGGAATCGGATTGATTGATTGCTTCTGTGGACAGGTGTCTTTTATACAGGTAACAAACTGAGATTAGGAGCACTCCCTTTAAGAGTGTGCTCCTAATCTCAGCTTGTTACCTGTATAAAAGACACCTGGGAGCCAGAAATCTTTCTGATTGAGAGGGGGTCAAATACTTATTTCCCTCATTAAAAAGCAATTCCATTTCTAACATTTTTCACATTCGCTTTTCTGGATTTTTTTGTTGTTATTCTGTCTCTCACTGTTCAAATAAACCTACCATTAAAATTATAGACTGATCATTTCTTTGTCAGTGGGCAAACGTACAAAATCAGCAGGGGATCAAATACTTTTTTTTCCCTGTATAACTGTTGACTTTCTGACGGGCCACCCCCAGGTGGTGAGGGTAGGCAACAACACATCCGCCACATTGATCCTCAACACAGGGACTCCTCAGGGGTGCGTGTTTAGTCCCACCCTGTACTCCGTGTTCACCAACGACTGCGTGGTCGTGCACGACTCCAACACGATCATTAAGTTTGTCGACAACGCAATGGTGGTAGGCCTGATCACAGACGACAATGAGACAGCCTATAGGGAGGTGGTCAGAGACCTGGTATTATGGTGCCAGGAAAACAACCTCTCCCTCAACGTCAGCAAGACAAACTGTGGACTACAGGAAACGGCGGTCCGAGCACACCCCCTTTCACATCGAAGGGGCTGTAGTGGACCGGAACGAGAGCTTCAACTTCCTATTGTCCACATCACTAAGGACCTATCATGGTCCAAACACACCAACACAGTCGTGAAGGCATCCCAATGCCTCTTCTCACTAAGGAGGCCGAAAATATTTGGCATGGGCTCTCACACTCACTATTCCAACACACACACACGCATATTGACGCCACACACTCTTCATATACGCTGCTGCTACTCTTTTTATTGTCTATCCTGATTGCCTAGTCCCTTATAACCCTACTTGCATGTACATACCGTACTACCTCAATTACCTAAACTACCACGTATCCCTGCACATTGACTCGGTACAGGTACTCCTTGTATATAGCTTTATTATTGTGTTTTTGTGTAACTATTTCCTTTTTTATTGTGCAAATGTTTCTTACTTTTTAAAGGCTCATAAGTAAGCATTTCACTGTCTACACCTGTTGTATTCGGCACAAGTAACTTTTTCAGCGGGGCCATTTTTTCTGGCCGATTTTCTGGGAAACCCATTTGTTTTGCAATAAATTCTGGCAACCCCACTCCAAATCGTATGACAACCTTAAAAACAACCGTAAAAAAAAATATATTTTTTTTTTAATCACTTTTAAATAAATATTTTTGCATACCCCCTACAGTACCTCCACGGACACCTAGGGGGCCGCAGACCCCAGGTTGAATACCCCCTGGCTCAGAGGGTTAAAGGTCTGTGTGTTACCTGTAGTATCTCCTGCACAGTGACCATGCTGAGCTCCAGTGAACCGTAGTACATGAACCTCAGGACGTGACCGAAGCCGGCAGCCGTTAACCCCTTCATGTGGATCTTGTCCTGGTCTCTCTCTCTCATGTCTGCTGTGAACATGACCCGGAAGTAGTCACTCTGGGTCGCCAGCAGGGCCTTGTGTGCCTGGAGGAGGGGATAACATTAAATTACATGTTAGTGAAAGAGTGTGTGTGTGTATGTATGTGTGTGTATGTATGTCTGTGTGTGTTTGTGTTGCTAACATGGAAGTGGTGTTCCTCTATCAGCAGCGTGACGTCCAATAGGAGCCTCTCCTCATACAGCGCCCGGAACCCTGAGGACACGCTTCCATCATGAGCCTGGGACAGGTACACCTCCACCTCCGCCCCCGACATCACACACCTGGAGGAGGAGAGAGGGATTAATAACACACACCTGCAGTAAGGAGAGGGATTAATAACACACACCTCCCCCTTTGACAACACACACCTGCAGTAAGGAGAGGGATTAATAACACACACCTCCCCCTTTGACAACACACACCTGCAGTAAGGAGAGGGATTAATAACACACACCTCCCCCTTTAACAACACACACCTGCAGTAAGGAGAGGGATTAATAACACACACTGGTAGGTAGTATGACAGTACTAATGCTTTACTGTTCAACCACAGACCGATGAAAGAGTAGAAAAGCTATGTCACTCAAAAGGGATCTGTCACACTATAGACCAAACACAATGCTGTTTTTCTCTCTGACACATGTGTGTAAGACTGTCTCAGTGAAAGGCTCTGGAATGACGTCAAGAACATTCAACATTCACACCTCAGCAGTTCAGCTCTTGTACACACAGGCACTGAAATACACACCCACACAGAAATGGGTGCCGCGTGCGTACACTCTCACACACACGCCAGCAGACACGGGTATGCGCTTACGCTTCGAACACCCAGACAGCGTCTTTGAGCTAAATAGTATGCAGTATCATCTGGATATGTATGCAACAAAAGTTCAACATTCACCTTCTGCTACCATTTCTGTCAAGCCATCTACGCATACAGTTAGTCGCATACGTTCGATAAATCCAACGAATGCACCACACCGAACGCACTAACTGTCTCCGAAACGCAATGCTGCGAGGCAAACGCAGCGTTTCATTGGAAATAAATGTAATTTTGGTGTACCAAAATGCCAACGCTGTCGGTGTGTTGGAAGCGTCACACACTAGCAGAAAACCCACCCACAAACAATCAGATACAAATGCATGCACAAACACTCTTCACTCCCACACAGCACACTGCACACAGCACACTCACCTCTGATTGGCCACGGGCATGTCAGAGGGGGTATTCCGAGCCAATCAGAGGACAGTGGCCCTTGTGTCCGGGGAGAAACTAACAACGCCCTTCTCTGAATCACCTGGACGACAAACCCAAAATTAAATTGTTCATCAAAACTGTATGTTGAAAATCAATACAAAAAATTATTCAAACCAAGCCGTGTCCTAGACCTAAAGCTACTGAGAAGTTTGGCCAGATGTGTGAATATAACTTTTTCCTGAATGAGGAGAACGCGTACTTAGACTCCAAGGACCCCATTCCTATACTCAAATTAAATTTCTTCCATTCTTTCCTGCCCGGATTAAAGGGCTGCTAGAAGGCCAGCATCCTGGAGTCGCCTCTTCACTGTTGACATTGAGACTGGTGTTTTGCGGGTACTATTTAATGAAGCTGCCAGTTGAGAACTTGAGGCGTCGGTTTCTCAAACTAAACACTCTAATGTACTTGTCCTCTTGCTCAGTTGTGCACCGGGGCCTCCCACTCCCCTTTCCATCCTGGTATGAGCCAGTTTGCGCTGTTCTGTGAAGGAAGTAGTACACAGTGTTGTACGAGATCTTCAGATTCTTGGCAATTTCTCTCCCTCATTTCTCATAACAAGAATAGACTGACGAGTTTCAGAAGAAAGGACTTTGTTTCTGGCAATTTTGAGCCTGTAATCTAACCCACAAATGCTGATGGTCCAGATACTCAACTAGTCTAAAGAAGGACAGTTGTATTGCTTCTTTAATCAGAACAAAAGTTTTCAGCTGTGCTAACATAATTGCAAAAGGGTTTTCTAATGATCAATTAGCCTTTTAAAATTATAAACTTGCATTAGCTAACACAACGTGCCATTGGAACACAAGAGTGATGGTTGCTGATAATAGGCCTCTGTACGCCTATGTAGATATTCCATTTTTTTTTTATCTGCCGTTTCCAGTTACAATAGTAATTTACAACATTAACGTCTACACTATATTTCTGAACAATTTGATGTTAATTTAATGGACAAAAATAATTGCTTTTCTTTCAAAAACAAGGACATTTCTAAGTGAACCCAAACTTTTGAACAGTAGTGTACATTATGGAAACATTCCTCATTCAGTCATAGTTAGTTGTAGAATAACGGATTGGCAAGAATTTGCCATCATCAACTTTTAGAAGGTCAGTAGGAAAGTTAAGCTAATCATTAAAACCACCAACATTTATTCACATGCACTGAACATTTAGTACTTAAAACTCAAACATTCATTTTCCAACTGATTTTTATATAATCCTGCAGACCATTTATCATTCTCCGCTATAGCTTACATTCCAATGCATCCAACATTATGCATTCCCACCATTGTATTGGGCAGATGGTGAAATTGTTTAGAAATCAAACCCTAGGGGCTCCCGAGTGTCACAGCGGTCTTAGGCACCGCATCGCAGTGCTAGAGGCGTCAATACAGACCCGGGTTTGATCCCTAGCTGTATCACAACCGGCCGTGATCAGGAGTCTCATTGGCCCAGCGTTGTCCGGGTTAGGGGAGGGTTTGGCCAGGGTGGCTTTACTTGGCTCATCGCGACTCCTTGTGGCAGACCAGGCGCCTGCAGGCTGACCTCAGTCGTCAGTTGAACGGTGTTTCATCCGACACATTCTGGGTTAAGCGGGCGGGGGGTGTTAAGAAGCGCGGTTTGGCAGGTCATGTTTCGCATGACTCGACCTTCGCCTCCAGAGCCCGTTGGAGAGTTGCAGCAATGAGAGAACATTGAAATTGGGGAGAAAAAGGGGGTAAATTAAAAATAAATATATATCAAATCAAATTTTATTTGTCACATACACATGGTTAGCAGATGTTAATGCGAGTGTAGCGAAATGCTATATATCAAACCCTGGTCATCTTATTGCAGCGCACATTGTATACATTTTGGCCAGCTGTTTTAGAGAAGATTGTATTGCAAGGTATACTATATGTGTAGGCTGCGTTTACATCCTAGATAGAAGCAGGCCATTGGCTGCCTTCATCACGAGGGGTATGTACGGGAGTTCTGATTGGTTCTAAGCTTAGCAGTTCTGCAAATTTGCCTGAGCAGAGTGTTGAAATATACTTTGTATGAGGAACATATACAAATAATCAGCTCCTCCCTCATTTTTCAGCCCACCACCTAAAGTCATCCATCACGTGACACCATTCATTCCAACATGAAGACTCAATAGCACCACAGAGTTTCTAAACCCAGAGCAGCAACATTGCGAGACTTCCTGGATAGCTTTCGAAACACCAGGCCGGGGTTTGAGAAGTCAATGAAAGAAGTGGAAAATGATTCCTTAGTTGTTCATTTTCTCAAAATCTAAAAGACACCAACCTAGATTCAAGCCAATGTCTTAAGTATTACTCCAACCTCGTGAAAGTGACAAACTGACACGTTTTCATTTTTGTCAAAAACAACTTTATATGGAAGGAGTGGCTTTGGGTCTGCGCATGTGTAGTTCGGAGCGAACGACTGTTCAACACGATTACGTTTTTCTGTGCATGAGCTTAGTTAGCCAACGTCGCCATGACGTCGCCTACAAGTGTGATCAGGGATTTTTATTGGAGCAGCAGTTTCTGCCTATCTTCATACTGTACTGTCTTTGGTAGCGCACTGAAGCCAAATTAAATCAGTTAAGATGGTGTCTCATGGAGACAACATTCGCAGTTTGAGCTACTCCAGAAAGTGACGTTGCAGGCTAGCTCAGTACTGCCCCTCTCATTGAGTAACTCCAGTTGAGGGCCGACAGGGGTACTGGTTTTTATTTAATTAGGCAAGTCAGTTAAGAACCAATTCTTATTTACAATGACGGCTTACCATTAACAACTGTAGGCTACCATTAGCAACTAAATTATCCTTAACTTTTTGTGTGGATTTAAAAAAAAGAATTGGTTCCAAAACATACATCTGGTGTATTAGAAGCAATTATTGTT
Organism: Brachymystax lenok tsinlingensis; assembly: GCA_030435695.1. Classification (NCBI taxonomy): domain Eukaryota; kingdom Metazoa; phylum Chordata; class Actinopteri; order Salmoniformes; family Salmonidae; genus Brachymystax; species Brachymystax lenok. The sequence goes on from CM059814.1 coordinate 13,409,382, forward strand.
ACCGTGCTTTTTTATTTATTTACAAGATGATTGCCAGAAAGATTGCCATTTTTCCATTCACTAAAATGGGGGTTCCTGTTTTTTGCTAACAATGCCTGCAGTATCGCAGTCGGCCCTCCGTGGCTTTAATGAGAGGGGACTCGTTTCCCCCTGGAATGGATGTTGTGGTTGTCATGGAGATGGTACCTTTTGGGGGCCTCGAGGCCAGTCTCGAGTTTAGCTGACAGCATGCTGAGGGGACGCTCACATTTCCTTTGTTTATGTTTGCCCTGATCTAAAGACAGACAGACAGACAGAGAGACCGAGAGAGAGAGAGAGGAAAAACAGATGTTCTACAAAGCTAGCTAGAAATTCCTTTTTTTTCTGTGAATTAAATCATGATTGTAATTTAGCTAGTGCATTTAATTGACTCAAAAACATGTGTATAGACTCACCATGTAATCTTTGATCTAATCGTGTTGGCTAGCAAACTAACGTTAGCTAAACCAGTCATATATTTTGTAGACTCTGAGCTTAACCAGTGAGCTCGCGGAGTCCGGGGAATCACTGCTTCATTTGCTTGATTATTTTTTGCGTAAGGCCATGACAGGACTGTCAAATTGATAGTCAATGTAGCTAGCCAACTTGCTAACGGCAATACACACTCTATTGCAATATAAACTCTTCAGATATAACGGTCACTGATAACAGTGACTGGTAGCTCACGACATCCCGTGGAATTACCTTGCAGCTAGTTTAGCAGACTAAAATGTCTCTCACCTCGGCGCTGCGAGTCCCCACAACCCCTCTTCGACCAGACAGACCTGGCTCCTTCTGACATGGGTTGCGGGTTTATAGCCGAGATCAAGAAAAAGGACAATAAAAAAGCATCACCGAAGATTCCTTATCGTCCATTTAGAATCCCCCCGCGGATTCAATGTGTCGTTCTTTTAACTGGATATCAAAATACTGTTTGTCTATTGAGTCCATAGCCATTGCAGACGCCATATTATTCTCTGCACTGACGTAATTTCCTGAGGTATAACCCATTCGAACGGAACTGTAGTGGCGTCGTGCAGTGAAGTGAGCGTGTCAATCAAAATCACCAAGCAGGTAGGTGTACAATACTGGGCCGACCTGCGATTATAGACCTGCAGTGCAGAATAATTGAGGCGCGATTATAGAGATGCAGTACAGAATAATTAAGGCCTCTGACCTTGTAATCAACTATTCGCTCACTCTCTCCCCTCTCTCTCTTGCTCTCTTTTTGTGTTGACCCTTGTATTTTATTTGTATTTTTTTCAATGCAGACTCACATGGCCCTACACACTCACACACAGTGACACTCCAACACACACACAAACACTCACTATAGAATTTGCTCACACACACATAATATGCACATACATTTATACTGACTCTACACACACGCACACCCACTCACATACAATCATCTTATACGCTGCTGCTACTCTGTACTCTCTACATATCTACCTCTATCACTCCAGTATCCCTGCACATTGGAAATATGGTACTAGAACTGACTGACCCTGTATAGAGTATGCTTACTTACTTTCTTGTATTCTTACTTCTTGTGTTTTTCTTCTACCTTGTTATTTTTTGTATTACATAGTTATTGATTACTGCATTGCTGGGTTTATAGCTTGCAAGAAAGGCATTTCACTGTACTTGTGCACATAAGATTTAAAAAAAACATGACACTTGGAAAGAGTGCAATCATTAATCTAGGTTCAGAGGCCTCTTGGCAGAGGCAATAGCAAGTAGCATGCTCACACACCTGCTTTAGATGTCCCCCCATCTTCCCTAATAACAATAAAGCCAATTGAATCACTGTATGGTAGACATTATTTTTCTACAATAGGGCAGTGTTTATGAATCTTTCCCCCAGATACATTTACAGGCAGGGAACAAAATTGAAAACTCTACATTACTGAGCAGAGCTGTAACCTACTGTTATGGCCTGGTCATACATCAAATCAAATCAAATTTATTTATAAAGCCCTTCTTACATAAGCTGATGTCACAGAGTGCTGTACAGAAACCCAGCCTAAAACCCCAAACAGCAAGCAATGCAGGTGTAAAAGCACGGTGGCTAGGAAAAACTCCCTAGAAAGGCCAAAACCTAGGAAGAAACCTAGAGAGGAACCAGGCTGTGAGGGGTGGCCAGTCCTCTTCTGGCTGTGCCGGGTGCAGATTATAACAGAACATGGACAAGATTTAAAAATGTTCATAAAACAGGCAGAACAGTTGAAACTGGAGAAGCAGCACGGCCAGGTGGACTCGGGACATCAAGGAGTCATCAGGCCAGGTAGGCCTTGAGGAATGGTCCTAATGCTCAGGTCCTCCGAGAGAGAGAGAAGAAAAAAAAAGAAAGAGAGAGACATAATTAGAGAGAGCATACTTAAATTCACACAGGACACCAGATAAGAGAAGAAATACTCCAGATATAACAGACGGACACTAGCCCCCCGACACATAAACTACTGCAGCATAAATACTGGGGGCTGAGACAGGAGGGGTCGGGAGACACTGTGGCCCCGTCTGACGATACCCCCGGACAGGGCCAAACAGGCAGGATATAACCCCACCTACTCTGCCGAAGCACAGCCCCCACACCACTAGAGGGATATCTTCAACCACCAACTTACCATCCTGAGACAAGGCCGAGTATAGCCCACAAGATCTCCGCCACGGCACCAGTAAGCCAGTGACTCAGCCCCTGTAATAGGGTTAGAGGCAGAGAATCCCAGTGGAGGGGAACCGGCCAGGCAAAGACAGCAAGGGTGGTTCGTTGCTCCAGTGCCTTTTCGTTCACCTTCACACTCCTGGGCCAGACTACACTCAATCATAGGACCTACTGAAGAGATGAGTCTTCAATAAAGACTTAAAGGTTGAGACCGAGTCTGCGTCTCTCACATGGATAGGCAGACTATTCCATAAAAATTGAGCTCTATAGGAAAAAGCCCTGCCTCCAGCTGTTTGCCTAGAAATTCTAGGGACAGTAAGGAGGCCTGCGTCTTGTGACCGTAGCGTACGTGTAGGTATGTACGGCAGGACCAAATCAGAAAGATAGGTAAGAGCAAGCCCATGTAATGCTTTGTAGGTTAGCAGTAAAACCTTGAAATCAGCCCTTGCCTTAACAGGAAGCCAGTGTAGAGAGGCTAGTACTGGAGTAATATGATCAAATTTTGGGGTTCTAGTCAAGATTCTAGCAGCCGTGTTTAGCACTAACTGAAGTTTATTTAGTGCTTTATCCGGGTAGCCGGAAAGTAAAGCATTGCAGTAGTCTAACCTAGAAGTTAGGTTAGATTAACGCATGGATTAACTTTTCTGCATCATTTTTGGGCAGACATATGCATCGATCACAGTTGGTGGAAACAAGGATATACTGTATATTAGTTTGTTATAGATATATGATGGAAAGGAACATTTTAAAATACAAAATAAACCTAACCAGTATAGTTTGGATCGGCATTATAGTGTGAACAGGTCATATCTGATTGATCCAAGATGGCGTAGCAGTTAGACGTGTATTTGTCTTGTCCCGTCCTGTCCTGTGTAAATATCGTCTTTATAATATTTTTATATATTTTCTTCACATATCTTTTTATATGTGCTCTCTAAAATCCAACTTCAAAACACTCTCCTGCAACCTGCCTCACCCAATGTGGTGCGGATCTGTGGTTTTTTGTTGTTGTTTTTTTCCGAATCTGGTCAAATAACAACTAGCTAACGTTAGTATTTAGCTTACTATTGCTAGCGGGCATCAGCTAACCTTCAGCTCGGAAAAGCTCTCGCCCCTCGTATAACACGACTAAACCTGAGCTTACCGGACCTATTTTTATTTATTTTTCCCTCCATATCCCCGGATCCCTACCGCAAGTTGGACATTTTTCAACTGGATCTTGCAGCTAGCTAGCTGCTACCTGAGTGCCATCGGCTAACGTCGGTCTCATAGCAATACACCAATTAGCCTGAAGCTAGCCCTTCTCGGCTGACTGAGGAGTTTCAGCACGCTGCTGGTCTACAACTCCTATCGGACCCGCTTCTACTGCCGGTGTGGAGACCTACCGGGCCTTCTCAAGTGGACTGCCGGCGTTATCTGCCCGAGGAAATATTTCAACCGGCCCTCCGACGCGCGCGTCACCTGAACGCCCATCAGCTAACTGCGGCCTGCTAACGTCTCGCTGTCCAGAGCATATCGGCTGCTAGCTAATTCAGGTCCATCGGACAATTTGTTGTGCCAACTGGCCTGGTCCCCTTCACCACACGAAACCCCATCACAACTGGTCTACTGACGGAAACGCGTGAGGAGGCTATAAACAGTCTTCCTCCGTCTTTGTTAGCCGGCCTGCTAGACGTTGCTAGCTTGCTACCCCCAGCTAGCTGTCTGAAACGCTGTGTCGCCAGCCTCACTACTAACTTGACCCTTATGTTCACTAGGCTAAGCATGCCTCTCCTCATTGTCAATATGCCTTGTCCATTGCTGTTCTGGTTAGTGTTTATTGCCTTATTTCACAGTAGAGCCTCTAGCCCTGCTCAATATGCCTTATCCAACCCTTTAGTTCCACCTCCCACACATGCGATGACATCACCTGGTTTAAATCTTTCTAGAGACATTATCTCTTTCATCACCACTCAATGCCTAGGTTTACCTCCACTGTATTCACGTCCTACCATACCATTGTCTGTACATTATGCCTTTAATCTATTTTATCACCCCCTGAAACCTGTTATTTTTACTCTCTGTTCCGAACGTCCTAGACGACCAGTCATTATAGCCTTTAGCCGTATCCTTATCTTACTCCTCCTCTGTTCCTCTGGTGATATAGAGGTTAATCCAGGCCCTGCAGTGCCTAGCTCCACTCCTATTCCACAGGCCCTCTCATTTTGTTGACTTCTGCAACCGTAAAAGCCTTGGTTTCATGCATGTCAACATTAGAAGCCTCCTCCCTAAGTTTGTTTTATTCACTGCCCTAGCACACTCTGCCAACCCGGATGTCCTAGCCGTGTCTGAATCCTGGCTTAGGAAGACCACCAGTAACACTGAAATTTCCATCCCTAACTATAACATCTTCAGACAAGATAGAACGGCCAAAGGGGGCGGCGTTGCTATCTATTGCAGAGAGAGCCTGCAGAGTTCTGTCTTGCTTTCCAGGTCTGTACCCAAACAATTTGAACTTTTACTTTTAAAAATCTGCCTTTCTAGAAACAAGTCTCTCATTGTTGCCGCTTGCTATAGACCACCCTCTGCCCCCAGCTGTGCTCTGGACACCATATGTGAACTGATTGCCCCCCATCTATCTTCAGAGTTCGTGCTGCTAGGTGACCTAAATTGGGACATGCTTAACACCCGGCCATCCTACAATCTAAGCTTGATGCCCTCAACCTCACACAAATCATATTTGAACCTACTAGGTACAATCCCAAAGCCGTAAACACGGAACCCTCATAGATGTAATCCTAACTAACTTGCCCTCCAAATACACCCCTGCTGTTTTCAACCAAGATCTCAGTGATCACTGCCTCATTGCCTGCATCCGTAATGGGTTTGCAGTCAAACGATCTCCTCTCATTACTGTTAAACGTTCCTAAAACACTTCAGCGAGCAGGCCTTTCTAATTGACCTGGCCAGGGTATCCTGGAAGGATATTGACCTCATCCGTCAGTAGAGGATGCCTGGTTATTCTTTAAAAGTGCCTTCCTCACCATCTTAAATAAGCATGCCCCATTCAAGAAATTTAGAACCAGGAATAGATATAGCCCTTGGTTCTCTCCAGACCTGACTGCCCTTGACCAGCGCAAAAACATCCTGTGGCGTTCTGCATTAGCATCGAACAGCCCCGTGATATGCAACTTTTCAGGAAGTCAGGAACCAATATACGCTGGCAGTTAGGAAAGCCAAGGCTAGCTTTTTCAAGCAGAAATTTGCCTCCTGTAACACAAACTCCAAAAAGTTCTGGGACACTGTTAAGTCCATGGAGAATAAGAGCACCTCCTCCCAACTGCCCACTGCACTGAGGATAGGAAATACTGTCACCACCGATAAACCCACAATAATTGAGAATTTCAATAAGCATTTTCTATGGCTGGCCATGCTTTCCACCTGGCTACCCCTACCCGGTCAACAGCCCTGCACCCCCTCAGCAACTCGCCAAAGCCTCCCCCACTTCTCCTTCTCCCAAATCCAGTCAGCTGATGTTCTAAAGAGCTGCGAAATCTGGACCCTTACAAATCAGCCGGGCTAGACAATCTGGACCCTTTCTTTTTAAAATTATCTGCCGAAATTGTTGCAACCCCTATTACTAGCCTGTTTAACCTCTCTTTCGTGACGTCTGAGATTCCCAAAGACTGGAAAGCAGCTGCGGTCATCCCCCTCTTCAAAGGGGAGACACTCTTGACCCAAACTGTTATAGGCCTATATCCATCCTTCCCTGCCTTTCTAAGGTCTTTGAAAGCCAAGTTAACAAACAAATTACCGACCATTTCGAATCCCACCGTACCTTCTCCGCTATGCAATCTGGTTTCAGGGCTGGTCATGGGTGCACCTCAGCCACGCTCAAGGTCCTAAATGACATCATAACCGCCATCGACAAGAGACATTATTGTGCAGCCGTTTTCATTGATCTGGCCAAGGCTTTCGACTCTGTCAATCACCGCATCCTTATCGGCAGACTCGACAGCATTGGTTTCTCAAATGACTGCCTCGCATGGTTCACCAATTACTTCTCCGACAGAGTTCAGTGTGTCAAATCAGAGGGCCTGTTGTCCGGGCCTCTGGCAGTCTCCATGGGGGTGCCACAGGGTTCAATTCTTGGGCCGACTCTTTTCTCTGTATACATCAATGATGTCGCTCTTGCTGCAGGTGAGTCTCTGATTCACCTCTATGCAGACGACACCATTCTGTATACTTCTGGCCCCTCTTTGGACACTGTGTTAACTACCCTCCAGACGAGCTTCAATGCCATACAACTCTCCTTCCGTGGCCTACAACTGCTCTTAAGCATAAGTAAAACTAAATGCATGCTCTTCAACCGATCGCTACCGCACCTGTCCCCGTCTAGCATTACTACTCTGGACGGTTCTGTCTTAGATTACGTGGAAAACTACAAATACCTAGGTGTCTGGTTAGACTGTAAACTCTCCTTCCAGACTCACATCAAACATCTCCAATCTAAAATTAAATCTAGAATTGGCTTCCTATTTCGCAACAAAGCTTCCTTCACTCATGCTGCCAAACTTACCCTCGTAAAACTGACCATCCTACCGATCCTCGACTTGGTGATGTAATTTACAAAATAGCCTCAATACTCTACTCAACAAACTGGATGCAGTCTATCACAGTGCCATCCGTTTTGTTACCAAAGCCCCATATACCACCCACCACTGCGACCTGTACACTCTCGTAGGCTGGCCTTCACTTTACACTCGTCGCCATATCCACTGGCTCCTGGTCATTTACAAGTCCCTGCTAGGTAAAGTCCCGCCTTATCTCAGCTCGCTGGTCACCTTAGCAGCACCAACCCGTAGCACACGCTCCAGCAGGTATATCTCACTGGTCACCCCCAAAGCCAATTCCTCCTTTGGCCGACTCTCCTTCCAGTTCTCTGCTGCCAATGACTGGAACGAACTTCAAAAATCTCTGAAACTGGAGACACTTATCTCCCTCAACAGCTTTAAGCACCAGCTGTCAGAGCAGTGTACAGACCACTGTACCTGTTTATAGCCCATCTGTAAATAGCCCAACCAACTACCTCATCCCCTACCGTATTTATTTATTTATCTTGTTCCTTTGCACCCCAGTTTTCTACATTGCACATTCATCTACTGCACAGTTTTCTTTTACCATTCCAGTGTTAAATTGCTATATTGTAATTACTCTGCCACCATGGCCTATTTATTGTCTTACCTTCCTTATCCTACCTCATTTGCACTCTTTGTATATAGATTTCTTTTTTTCCTACTGTATTATTGACTGTATGTTTGTTTTATTCCATGTGTAACTCTGTGTTGTTGTGTGTCGAACTGCTTTGCTTTATCTTGGCCAGGTCGCAGTTGTAAATGAGAACTTGTTCTCAACTTGCCTACCTGGTTAAATAAAGGTGAAATAAAAAAAATAAATAAATATCTATCTACCTTTTATGCTAACCCCTCACATAGTACAGCCCCACTGACAGCTAGAGCAAATGTTGCCTTTCCCTATGTGCAGGTGAAGGATTAAGGGATAGGGAGAATGAGAAACCATTGGCAAAGTGAGAGAGAATATATAATTGCACTAGGGCGGACCCTATGAAAAAACTACAAATGGTCACATAATGAATGACGTCGTCAAGAAAGGACGGACCCGGGTATCTGAAATTCTTTATATTTTATTTTGTGATGGAGGAATAAATCAAACAAAAGCACAATGATGAAACGGAATGAATTGTATACAGTTATTCACAGTAGCTGTCAATCGCACCAGAGGATATTGTGTAAAGAAGGCCATTCAATTGCGCGTGAATTAGAATATTGCATCATCCCTTGTAGGACCCTTTTCTATTGATTCATTCATCAAAGAAGAACGAAATAATACATTTCTATAGTAAAATTGAAGAGGACACATGATAAAACAGCAGATTTTTTGATAACTGCAAAGTTGTACTCGTGATAATACAATAGAAAACTCTTACTGCTTAGAATTCTGTGTATTAAATCATTCAAGCAATATCCGCAACATACTGAAGTTCCTTTTATGTTCAAGATGGCGGGTGACGAGTCTGGAATAACGCTGGGTCAGCCTCATCTTTCCAAACAAGATTTAAATTCTCTGGTGAGTGTTTATCTTTTCAACCGTGTGTATAAGGATAGTGCTGGTTTGGTTCTCTAAAGGTCATCGGAAAAAATATGAATAATGATGTTGCTGCGGGCACCGGGAAAGCGGCTGTTCTACCGGCACATGCTAAAAGTAACTAGCTAACGTTAGCTTGGCTGTCAGCGTGGGGATTGTCCATATTCAGCCCCGCCTAATGAGTAAAGGCAGTTTCCTCTTCCAAATACAGGAACATTCGCTTTCAAGACCTACAGGTCCATTTGTCGTTGTTTATGTGCATTTGTCTGTGGAATTATAACAGCAGTACATCATCTTCCCTGAATACACAGGAAATGTCGCAGCAGCACATCTGAACAACAGCCCATTCATTTGTATGAATGACCTATAGTCAACACTTAAAAAAAAAAAATTAAGATACGCTGTAAAATTAGTCGATATTATTGCTGTGAATGTTACCATTGTACCATCTGCACCTGATGGTCACATCAACAGGAGCACGTCGTCACTTAGGCTAAACTCGCAGCCTTTGCCCAGGTCCCGTTTATTAATGCAGAATAGATGACACTTCCAGGTTGTAATACAGACGGTCCTCTGTCTGCTTCACAATGTCATAGCTCACAATACTCACAAAATTAAAGTAATTAATCATCCATTCCTTATTTCTCATGGCTATCTCTCATTGTTTTTTAGCCCACTCCAGATTAAGTACCATGCCTTAATTAATTAATTGACCTGTGTGTGTGTGTGTGTGTGTGTGTTTTCTCAACAGGATGTGTCTATCCTGACCCCACTCTCCCAAGAGATCATCAGCAGACAGGCCACCATCAACATTGGTGAGTGAACCAGTCCCCCATAGCAGCTAGTGTTGTCATGATACCAGTATCGTGTTACCAGAATTTCCTTGGCAAAAAAGAAAACACTAAGCAGACTCTACTCTATGGTCATATCAAATCAAATGTTATTTGTCACATGTGCCGAATGCAACAGGTCTAGTAGACCTTACCGTGAAATGCTTAATTACAAGCCCTTAACCAACAATGCAAATTTAAGGAAATATTTACTAAATAAACTAAAGTGTAAATTAAAAAAAAATAACAATAACGAGGCTACCGGTACCAAGTCAATTTGCAGGGCTACAGGTTAGAGGTAATTTGTCCATGTGGGTAAAGTGACTAACACCCTTCTCTACTGCCCGAGCACCCCCAGTAACACTCTCTGTTCTTTCCTGCCCTCTGCCCTGTAGGCACCATTGGTCATGTGGCCCACGGAAAGTCTACAGTGGTCAAGGCCATCTCAGGGGTTCACACTGTCCGCTTCAAGAACGAGCTGGAGAGGAACATCACCATTAAGCTAGGTTACGCTAACGCCAAGGTAAGCAAACAACGCACTGTTTAGGTCCAATACATGAAGGTTGAGTACCCATAACGTAGGAGCACCTGTAACTGTTAGCAGCACACGAGGAGGGTGCGTGACATGGGTAGAAGGAGTGAATGGAAGTGGTACAGTACCAAAAGCATAGATGACGTGGTTCCCCTTTACTGCTCTAGGTGTATAAGCTGGATGACCCCAGCTGTCCCAGGCCAGAGTGCTACAGGTCGTGTGGCTCCAGTACTCCTGATGAGTTCCCTACAGACATCCCTGGAACCAAGGGTAACTTCAAACTGGTCAGACACGTGTCCTTTGTGGACTGCCCCGGTCACGACATTCTGATGGCCACCATGCTGAACGGAGCAGCTGTCATGGACGCTGCCCTCCTCCTCATTGGTAAGACACACTTCTGCTGATCAATACTGTATAATAATCCTGCTCCTGGCATTACTGATTGAACAATAATCACACTCCCCTGTCACCTGATAAGCTCTCGGTAACTTAACCCACCTTTTTTCCCTCTCTTCCAGCGGGTAACGAGTCGTGTCCCCAGCCCCAGACCTCTGAGCACCTGGCTGCCATAGAGATCATGAAGCTCAAACACATCCTGATCCTCCAGAACAAGATCGATCTGGTCAAGGAGAGCCAGGCCAAGGAGCAGTACGAACAGATCCTAGCCTTCGTACAGGGTCAGTGGCTGGAATAGCTCGCTCTTGTAAAGCTTTGTGTGTTTGTGTTTGTCCGAGGAAAGTATGTATGTTTGTGTTCAACCCCTCTGCCTTCTTAAAAGTTTGTAACCTCTCTCCTGTTTGTGTGTGTGTGTGCATTTGTCTGAGGGAAGTGTGTGTAACCTCTCTCCTGGGGTGTCTGCCTCTGTGTGTAACCTCTCTCCTGGGGTGTGTAGGTACAGTGGCAGAGGGAGCACCTATCATTCCTATCTCAGCCCAGTTGAAGTACAACATAGAGGTGGTGTGTGAATACATTGTCAAGAAGATCCCTGTCCCCATCAGGGACTTCACCTCAGAACCCAGACTCATCGGTAAGAACAAACACACGTGATGACTTGAACCCAGCTGTCACTGTTATGCTTATAATAATGGGTTGTGTGTCTGTTTGTTGATTTTGTTGATGTGTGTTAATGTGGCTGGTGTTTCAGTGATCCGGTCATTTGATGTCAACAAGCCGGGTTGTGAGGTAGATGACCTGAAAGGAGGTGTGGCTGGAGGCAGTATACTAAAAGGCGTTCTCAAGGTAGGATACCTGCCGCTTCCCTTTGCCTCAAAGCATCATGGGCAAGTGGTTCAATGGTGCAAAGTTCTTATGAAGCTCTCTGCTTTTCATTAACCTCTGCCATTCTTTCATCCTCTTTTCTCTCTCCTGTCTCTTCCTCTTCGTTCTCTCTCCCTCCGTACTTCCCTCCCTCTTTTATATCTGTCTCTCTTCAGGTGGGACAGGAGTTGGAGGTGCGTCCAGGCATTGTGTCTAAGGACCATGAGGGGAAGCTGATGTGTAAACCCATCTTTTCCAAGATCGTCTCTCTGTTCGCTGAACACAACGACCTGCAGTATGCGGCACCCGGAGGTCTCATTGGTATGAACCTGCATGCATGCGTGTGTTGTGACGGTATGGTGGGTCAGGAGCGTGTTTCTAATATGAGTAAACACTCAGGTGTGTGTTCTCTGTCCTATCCAGGTGTTGGCACTAAGATTGACCCGACCCTGTGCAGAGCTGACCGTATGGTTGGTCAGGTGCTGGGAGCAGTCGGAGCACTACCAGAGATCTTCACAGAGCTGGAAATCTCCTACTTCCTGTTGAGGAGGCTTCTGGGAGTCCGCACTGAAGGAGACAAGAAGGCTGCCAAGGTCAGCACTGCACCCTGGGCTTGGTGTTGTACTGGTGTGGATGGAAATGGACTGGATTTTTTTAATACTGATTTTTGTATTCAATTTAGAGGAGGAAACGTCTTTAGATTACTGAGACTCCGTGAGAGGCGGCAGGCAGTGAGTCTTCTCTGTTTTTACTCAAGCTGTCTTTTTTTCTGTCTTTGTGTTTCTCCTCTCAGGTCCAGAAGCTGTCTAAAAACGAGGTGTTGATGGTGAACATCGGCAGTCTGTCTACGGGCGGCAGAGTGAGTGCAGTGAAGGCTGATCTGGCCAAGATCGTCCTGACCAACCCTGTCTGCACCGAGGTCGGAGAGAAGATTGCGCTCAGTCGTCGTGTGGAGAAACATTGGCGGTAAGATAGGGAAGAGGGGTTCGATTTCACTGGATTTTGTGTGTTCGGCTATTTACCCTTACTATTGTGTCTCATTGGTTCTCTTCCCTCTCTGCAGTCTGATTGGCTGGGGCCAGATCAGGAGGGGGGTGACCATCACCCCCACGGTGGACGACGACTGAGGAACCAGACAGGAAGTGTGTCTTCATGGCAACACCCTCTCAACCAGACGACATGCCCAACATACTCTTTTTCATAAACCCACACCTGCTCAGGTCGAAAAAGAGGAATACCTGCCCCAGGAGGGGGAAGGGAAGAGGCTGCATCGCAATAGTCTAAACTGGCTTCAAAACTTTGTCTTCTCATCTGCAATAATAAATAAACTGGGACAGGTGAAAGCAGATTACTCGTATTACAAATCTACTGCTTACACCTGTATTGTTTTCAGATCAGTGCAGATGGAGAATAGACGAGGAGAGGAAGCCACAGTAGAGTATTGAGATACGTCCAGGGAGGGGTAAGGGAAGGTAGCTGGTCAGTGGTTTAAGATGAGTCCCATAGCAGGACTGTGACTGATTGAACAGGGGGCAACACTCACAATGCTACAGATAGAAATGTAATGGATAGAGCTGAGATGACATGAGTCCCTATTCATTCCACATGATGGAAAATCCTGTCTTGTTATATTTCTATCTGGCTGTACAGTAAGCGTTGCTCCCTCCTGAATAAGCCCTGCCACAGATTGGAGAGGAACAGAGGTTTGATGGTGATGTGTGTGTTCTGCTGTCAACTGCTTTCAGTGGAATCGAATAAAATGCACATTTGGTACAAAAACCTGTAAGTGTGTTTAATATGCTAAAGAATGTGATTGAATAATAAAAACGGGACAATGTTCTATTTAGGTATGTTTCTGTTCAATCCACGCAGTCTTGTGGCAAGAATAAAAAGAGAGTTGTGAAACGGCTTCTATCTTTGAAGATCCTGTCCTATTGTGGATTAGTCACAGCTTCTGTAAAGCCTAAATACAGCTACAGTATAAGCACACACTAATGATTTACCTGTAAACTCCCCCGCTAACTCAATTTGGAGTGAAATTCAGCTCAGTCTGACACAATGGAGCGCTTGGATTTTTATAAATTGCCGAGCAGGAAGACGAAACAGTAAAGAGATTTCAATAGTACCTGAAAAAGGGCGTGCTGGATAATTTTTGTCCCCTCACAACAGCCCAGCTAGAGAACGCAGGGAGGGAGGATACAATGGGGAGGCCTATGGACTGGAGGGGGCTGTGAGGATCTCACTGGAGATCCTGAGGAATATGAAGTTCAACAGTCTTGCTGAAAGACTACAAACCGAAAGCCAAACAGGTAATGACTCCCATTGTTAGTAATTCCATGTATTTCTACTCATTGTTAACATTGTGATACACAGGTGTGACAAAGTGAAATGTTGGGGTTCATATTACCAATATTAAAACTGAAACCTTTCATTTCAGCCATTACAGAGGAGGTGATAACGAGTGAGAAGATAGACTAACCTCAGGAGGAGACTGCTCCTCAACTTATTGGATCTCTTCTACTAACAGGACATCCTTTCCTTCTCTCTCCAATGTTCCTGCAGACAGGAGGCTGTGACCACACGGCAGGATGACAGCATCCCTGAAGATGTCATGGCACACAAGACAGGAGCGCTCCTGTGGGAGAGTCAGTTTGGGAGGCTTTTTCTCCTCTGGTGGAAGAGGTTCAGGAGCAGTCCAACAAGCGATCCAAAAACGTCCTACAGGATCGGAGTAGCTCTGCAGTCCGTTAGTGAGAAACTCAAACTCTTCTGTCTGGAGGATAAACAGCTAGCGTGTGGTGTGTCGGGATTTAAAAAAACACCAAACACAAGTTCAGACCCATAGAAGAAGCTGCACAGGACCATAAGTTACAATCGGTTATAGATGTTATATTTAACACTGAAGTCGGAAGTTTACATACACTTAGGTTGGAGTCATTACAACTAGTTTTTCAACCACTCCACAAATGTCTTGTTAATAAACTATAGTGTTGGCAAGTCTGTTAGGACATCTACTTTGTGCATGACACAAGTTATTTTTCCAACAATTGTTTACAGACAGATTATTTCACTTATAATTCACTGTTTCACAATTCCAGTGAGTCAGAAGTTTACATACACTAAGTTGACTATGCCTTTAAACAGCTTGGGAAATTCCAGAAAATTATGTAATGGCTTTAGAAGCTTCTGATAGGCTAATTGACATCATTTGAGTCAATTGAAGGTGTACCTGTGGATGTATTTCAAGGCCTACCTTCAAACTCAGTGCCTCTTTGCTTGACATCATGGGAAAATCAAAAGGAATCAGCCAAGACCTCAGAAAACAAATTGTAGACCTCCACAAGTCTGGTTCATCCTTGGGGGCAATTTCCAAATGCCTGAAGGTACCACGTTCATCTGTACAAACAATAGTACGCAAGTATAAACACCATGGGACCACGCAGCCGTCATACCGCTCAAAAAGGAGACGCGTTCTGTCTCCTAGAGATTAACATACTTTGGTGCAAAAAGGTCAAATCAATCCCAGAACAACAGCAAGGGACCTTGTGAAGATGCTGGAGGAAACAGGTACAAAAGTATCTATATCCACAGTGAAACGAGTCCTATATCGACGTAACCTGAAAGGCCGCTCAGCAAGGAAGAAGCCACTGCTCCAAAACCGCCATAAAAAAGCCCGACTACGGTTTGCAACTGCACATGGGGACAAATATTGTACTTTTTAGAGAAATGTCCTTCTGGTCTGATGAAACAAAAATATAACTGTTTGGCCATAATGACCATCGTTATCTTTGGAGGAAAAAGGGGAGGCTTGCAAGCCGAAGAACATCATCCCAACCGTGAAGCATGGGGGTGGCAGCATCCTGTTGTGGGGGTGCTTTGCTGCAGGAGGGATTGGTGCAATTCACAAATTAGATGGCATCATTAGGGAAGAAAATGATGTGGATATATTGATGCAACATCTCAAGACATCAGTCAGGAAGTTAAAGCTTGGTTGCAAATGGGTCTTCCAAATGGACAATGACCCCAAGCATACTTCCAAAGTTGTGGCAAAATGGCTTTAATGACAACAAAGTCAAGGTATTGGAGTGGCCATCACAAAGCCCTGACCTCAATCCTATAGAAAATTGGTGGGCAGAATTGAAAGTGTGCAAGCAAGGAGGCCTACAAACCTGACTCAGTCACACCAGCTCTGTCAGGAGGAATGGGCCAAAATTCACCCAATTTAATGTGGGAAGCTTGTGGAAGGCTACCCGAAACTTTTAAGTTAAATAATTTTAAAGGCAATGCTACCAAATACTAATTGAGTGTATGTAAACATCTGACCCACTGGGAATGTGATGAAAGAAATAAAACTTGAAATAAATCATTCTCTCTACTATTATTCGGACATTGCACATTCACATACACTAAAGTGGTGATCATAACTGACCTAAGACAGGAAATTGTACTAGGATTAAATGCCAGGAATTGTGACAACTGAGTTTAAATGTATTTGGCTAAGGTGTATGTAAACTTCCGACTTCAACTGTATGTCTCAACAGTAAACATGACCTAGCTACCTGTAACTGAGTCGCTGTCTCCGAGGGGTCTGGACCAGTCGGTTTGAGTGTGATGTCTCTACGGAATGCAGACAGGCTGGGGTTGGTCAAGACAGTTTGTGAAGGAAAAGTGAACGTACAAGAAGTTGCATTTGCGGCTAGAAAATTAACTGTGCATGATGCTGCGAGTCTTCCCCACAGTCTCTTGCGGGACTTCTAAAATGTGTCCATTGGCTGGTAGTTGTTTTTCTTGACAGACAGATTTGTAAACAAACCTCTGTAACATTACCCATAGTAGAGGCTAGCTGTGAATCTAAAAAATACCAGGCCTGGGACGAGAAGAAAATGGTTACGTTGCTATGGCAACACAGGCACTGGGAAAAACCAAAACGCGAGAAAACGCGGGCCAACATTCATTAGAATTAATTCTCTGTAATTGTTTAAAAAAAATCAACAGTATTTAAAAATGTTAACTCTCTTTAATTCACACTGATGTAAAATGTTCAAAGGTGAAATTACATCCTAGTGGTGCATCTATAAAGACACGGAAAACTATCTCCGTACTTCCATTTGTTTGAATGGGTTACCATCAGATGAGTCCCGTGACACTTGTGGGGTTCGGAGAACATCTTGTTCGTGAGAGTCTGCCCTTTCCATAGTGGGATCATATTAGTTTTTAGTGTTGCAGGTTTTAGTTTTTCCATTTATGTTTGAGGTTGGACTTTAGCAAATATAGCTCGTTAGTCAGTATTGTGTGTTGTGGAAAGGATGAGAAAGCCCAGAGATTTCAGATATTTATTCATCAGAAAAAAGAATATAGCTGTTTATTTGAAAAAAGAAAAAAACGTTTACTTTTCATAAATATCCATCCTACCTAAATATAACCTCTAGCTTATACATAAGCCCCATGTTACTGAGACGTGGGTTTAAAACCAGAACAATGAACAGAATGGATGTGTAGAGACATGCAAGCCAGCATACGGTGAGCCTGGCTTTTCTGTGGGTAGGTCCTCAGTGACTATCTCACAACTATATACAGCAATTAAAAACATACCATAAAAATAAAATACTTTTAGATCGGAGATGGAGAGAATTACATGACATATCAAAGTTTGTCAACATCACCACTATTCACACAGTTCTATATCTGACAACAGTTGATTCATATGTGATCCAGTCGAAACGGCGGATCGACTCCAAGCCTGAGAGAGTAACGTTAGGGTCTGGGTTAGGGGTCAGAGTTGTTCCAAGTCAGGGGTCAGGGCAGAGGTCGTTGTCCAATGTTCTAATGATGATGATCTGCTCTATATTTTCGGCAGGGGAGACTGGGGAAGAGAAGGAGAGGGAAGATGTATGCAGCTGCTCCACTAGAACACAGAGAGGGTTAGGGCTCAAGTTATGGGTCGCGGGCTCAGGGTTGTCTGGTTCCTCGGGGTCGGGGTTGTCTCGTTCCTCGGGGTTGTCTGGTTCCTCAGGGTCGGGGTTGTCGGGTTCCTCTGGGTTGTCTGGTTCCTCGGGCACAGGGCTGGGCGCATCGCGGGAGATCATACCCTGGTGATCAATAGGAATGTTGTGGAGGAGAGCACCTTCTGGAACAACCACTGGAGAACACACAGACACACACACACACACACACACACACACACACACACACGTTGAAGAGATTGAACGGGATCTTAAGAACTTACAAATTTGTAACATATTGTACGCATTGGAATTCGTAACATATCATGCGAATTTCAGAACATAACATATACAAAATGGATGACGTACACAATAGTAAACAATTTTCAGGGGCCTGTTTTGGCTCGGGAGCACTACTTTCAAAACTACTAGCTGAAATTATATAAAACCTTAACATAGATACAGTGCATTCGGAAAGTATTCAGACACCTTCACCTTTTCTACATTTTGTAAATTTTTTCCCCCTCATCAATCTACACACAACATCCCATAATGACACATTATTGCAAATTTACATAAAAAAAAAACAGAATTTGACATTTACATAAGTATTCAGACCCTTTACTCATTACTTTTTTGAAGGACATTTTGCAGCGATTACAGCTTTGAGTCTTCTTGGGTATGATGCTACAAGCTTAGCACACCTGTATTTGGGGTGTTTCTCCCATTCTTCTCTGCAGATCCTCTCAAGCACTGTCAGGTTGGATGGGGAGTGTCGCTGCAAAGTTATTTTCAGGTCTCTACAGAGATGATCGATCGGGTTCAAGTCCGGGCTCTGGCTGGGCCACTCAAGGACATTCAGAGACTTGTCCCGAAGGGTCGTTTTCCTGTTGGAATGTGAAACTTTGCCCCCAGTCTGAGGTTCATCAAGGATCTCTCAGTACATCAAGGATCTCTCTCTCTTTCCCTCGATCCTGACTAGTCTCCCAGTCCCTGCCTCTGAAAAACATCCACACAGCATGATGCTGTCACCACCATGCTTCACCGTAGGGTTGGTGCCATGTTTTCTCCAGACGTGACACATGGCATTCAGGCCAAAGAGTTCAATGTTGGTTTCATCAGACCAGAGCATCTTGTTTCTCATGGTCTAAGAGTCCTTTATGAGCCTTTTGGCAAACTCCAAATGGGCTGTCATGTGCCTTTTACTGAAGAGTGGCTTTCCTCTGGCCACTCTACCATAAAGGCCTGATTGGTGGAGTGCTGCAGAGATGGTTGTCCTTCCATTTTAGAATAAGGCTGTAACGTAACAAAATGTGGAAAAGGGGAAGGGGTCTGAATACTTTCCGAATGCACTGTATATATTGCCTTGAAAAAGTATTCAGAACCCTTGGATTTCTTCACATTTGATTGTGTTAAAACATAGGATTAAAATAGTCAGTGATAATTATTTAAAATAATGAAATACTCAAAAATAGTTGTTGCATAAGTATTCAGACCCTTTGTTTAGGCAAACCTAAAATAGCTTAGGAGTAAATTTGGCTTAAGAAATCACATATTAAGTTACATGAACTCACTGTGTGAAATAATAGGGGTTGACATACTTTTTTTGCCAAAATGCAATTTGGAGAAAAAAAATGTGCTATATTGACAGTAAATATAGCAATTATATGACAAGGGAACAACATTCACACCTTTTTCATTGTCAATAATTCAATTTTGCCCATATTCACTGGTTTGAGACACAAAAATCAACCAAATCTGCTAAATAGCACAAAATACTGATTGAAGAAAAATATTTCAGGTTCATTATAATTTCTACACACTTTCTACCAGGTCTTAGTTGTTTAAATTCAGGCTATATTTCTCATTTAAAAAAATTAAAAAAATTATTTGTTTACTATTTACTAGAATAATAGTGAAGACATCAAAACTATAAAATAACACATATGGAATCATGTAGTAACCAGAAAAGGGTTAAACAAATCCAAATATATTTCATATGAGATTCTTCAAAGTAGCCACCCTTTGCCTTGATGACAGCTTTGCACACTCTTGGCAATTTCTCAACCAGCTTCATGAGGTATTCACCTGGAATGCATTCAATTAACAGTTGTGCCTTGTTAAAAGTTAATTTGTGGAATTTCTTTCCCTCTTAACGCATTTGAGCCAATCAGTTGTGTTGTGACAAGGTAGGGGTGGTATACAGAAGATAGCCCTATTTGGTAAAAGACCAAGTCCATATCATGGCAAGAACAGCTCAAATAAGCAAAGAGAAACGACAGTCCATCATTACTTTAAGACATGGTCAGTCAATCCGGGAAATGTCAAGAACCTTGTGGAGTCGCAAAAACCATCAAGCGCTATGATCAAACTGGCTCTCATGAGGACCGCCACAGGAAAGTAAGACCTAGAGTTACTTCTGCTGCAGAGGAGAAGTTCATTAGCGTTAACTGCACCTCAGATTGCAGCCCAAATAAAAGCTTCACAGAGACTTGCTTGGGCCAAGAAACACGAGCAATGGACATTAGACCGGTGGAAATCTGTCCTTTTGAGATTTTTGTTTTTTACCTTTATTTAATTAACTAGGCAAGTCAGTTTAGAACAAATTCTTATTTTCAATGTCATTCTTATTTTCAACAGTCGGTTAACTGCCTTGTTTAGGGGCACTGGCAGTTCTGGGGGGGGGCAGTGATCCTGTGACAACAATTTTGGACCCCCTTGTGGCCCCCCTAAATGTGGAGAATGAAATAATTTTTGCATAACATTTTTCTTTGCTATCGTTCTTTTTTTACATCCGTTATTAGTGGCAACGCGGAACACTAATTAAACCCACACATTTACTAGAGGGACATGGTCTTTTGCCTGCTAATGCCTGCAAAGCAGTGAAGAAAACAATATGACAACAATAACATCTAATGTAACTGGCCCCTCTAACAGTACAACTGGCCCCAGCTTGGCCCTACCAGTTGAAATGGTCTAGAACTGCCACTGTTCAGGGGCAGAACGACAGATTTCTACCTTGTCAGCTCGGGGATTCGATCTTGCAACCTTTCGGTTACTAGTCCAACGCTCTAACCACTAAGCTACTTGCCACACCATGATTCTGGTTCTAACCTCAGTGTCTTTGTGAGACACAGACTAGGTAAAAGGATTAACTCCGCATGTGTGGTTCCCACAGTGAAACATGGAGAAGGGGATGTGATGTTGTGGGGTGCTTTGCTGGTGACACTGTCAGTGATATATTCATAATTCAAGGCACACTTAACCAGCATGGCTTCCACAGCATTCTGCAGCGTTACGTCATCCCATCTGGTTAGCTCTTAGTGGGACTATCATTTGCCTTTCAACAGGACAATGACCCAACACACCTCCAGGCTGTGATGTCTTCATGGCCGAGCAGCCACACACACACAAGCCTAAGATCACCATGTGCAATGCCAAGCGTTGGCTGGAGTGGTGTAAAGCACGCCGCCATTGGACTCTGGAGCAGTGGAAATGCGTTCTCTGGAGTGATGAATCACGTTTCCCCATCTGGCAGGCCGACGGAGGAATCTGGGTTTGACGGATGCCAGGAGAACGCTACCTGCCCAAATGCATAGTACCAACTGTAAAGTTTGGTGGAGGAGGAATAATGGTCTGGGGCTGTTTTTCATGGTTTGGGATAGGCCCCTTAGTTCCATTGAAGGGAAATCTTAACGCTGCAGCACACAATTACATTGTAGACGATTCTGTGCTTCCAACTTTGTGGTAACAGTTTGGGGAAGGTGTGAAAGAACTTGACCAGCCTGCACATAGCCCTGTCCTCAACCCAATCGGACACTTCTGGGATAAATTTGTAACACAGACTGCGAGCCAGGCCTAATCACCCAACATCAGCCGCCAACCTCACTAATGATCTTGTGGCTGAATGGAAGCAAGTCCCCGCAGCAATGTTCCCAACATCTAGTGGAAAGCCTTCCCAGAAGAGTGGAGGCTGTTATAGCAGCAAAGGGGGGACCAACTCCATATTAATGCCCATGATTTTGGAAGGAGATGTTCGACGAGCAGGTGTCCACATACTTTTGGTAATGTTCTGTGGGTATAATATATATATATATATCACGACCCACCAGTTGAGAATCGCTGACCTAAATGACAGAGTAAAAAGAAAAATACAAATATACAGAATAAAAATATTCCAAAACATGCATCTTGTATGCAACAAGGCACCAAAGTAATACTGCAAAAAAAAAGACAGCAAATGCAAAGCCTTATGTTTGGGGCAAATCCAACAACACATCACTGAGTAACTGCCTCCTTATTTTCAAACATGGTGGTGGATGCATCATGGTATGGGTATGCTTGACATTGGTAAATACTGGGGAGTTGTTCAGGATAAAAAGAAAAGGGATGGTGCTAAGCACAGGCAAAATCCTAGAGGACTGGGAGAGGAAGTTACCTTTTAGCAGGCAATAACGTACAACACAAGGCCATATCTACACTGGAGTTGCTTACCAAGAAGACCGTTAATGTTCCAAGTTGCCAAGTTACAGTTTTGAATTAAAACTCCTTGAAAATCTATGGCAAGTATTGAAAATTGTGTAATTTTAGTAATTACATTTTTATATTAAAAAAAATGAAATAAAAAGTATTGTGTAGATTGTGGACAATTTATTTATTTTTTTAATCCCACTTTGCAACACAATAAAATGAAGAATACTTTTGCAAGGCAGTGTAGATGGTAAAAAGATAGAAGACACAGACAGACAGAATCTCACCTAAGTGTTGTCTCTCTTGGTGTTTCTTCAGGCTGCTCATGCCAGCGTAGGTGTTTCCACACAGCTCACATGTCACACGCTGCTTAACAGCTGGATCTCCACCTATGCACACACCGCACATCTCCCCTCATTCTCTACAACTAGGGCCAGGAGTCTTTCCTGGTCAAGTTACACGGTCATGACAAGCAAAGGGCCATATCTATAATCTCCATATAAACTCCTTTATCAGTCTATCCCTTCTTCTTCATCCTCTGTTATTTACCTACACCTCTCTCTCCAACCTGTTTCCTCACTCTCTCCACTCCAGGGCAGAAACCCTTCTAGAACACAGTAGATATACTAATAACTAACAGACAGTGATGGATTTGACAGCTGGACACTTCGCGCTTGTCACTCACTCACTCACTCCGTTGCTGTTACTATTTATTTACCTAAGCTGCTCAACCACGTCACTCCTCACTTCAGCGCATTCCATAGTCTATACTGTATACTCTTACTGTGATATATTGCAAACATGACTATTTTCTTCTTTTACTACTTTTTATAACTTGTGTATTTGTTTTATAAATGTGTATTGCACTGTTGAGGAGCGCTTGCAACTAAGCATTTCACTGTACCATTTACACCCTGTATCCAGTGCACGTGACCAATAAACTTTGATTTGATCTTTTCCTTTGGATAGATTCATGAAGTCAACGTTGTCGGTTCTCACGTGTGCGCGTTACGTAGACTCACCGGTGTGGATGCGAGAGTGTTTGTTGAGTTCTCGTTTGGTAATGAAGGCCCTCTGACACACCAGACATTCGTGTGGCGCTTCACCTGGAAAGCACGCAGACAACCACACGTCAGAGAAGACAGGGACCCATGCTCACTCACACTTCACTGGTAAGGTTTCTCTTTGCTTCAGTGTGTTACCTGTGTGTTTGCGTTTGTGTGTGATGAGAGAAGAAGAGACGGAGAAGGCCATCCCACAGGTGTCACATTGGTAAGGTTTCTCTCCTGTGTGGATCCTCATGTGATAGGTCAGAGTGCTGGCCTGGGCAAAACCCTTCCCACACCGTTCACACACATACGGCTTCTCTCCACTGTGCTTCCTATATAGACACACACAGTTAGATAAGTCTCTCACTGTTGCCGCTTGTTATAGACCCCCCTCAGCCCCCAGCTTTGCCCTGGACACGATATGTGAATTAATTGCCCCCACATTTATCTTCAGAGTCCGTACTGTTAGGTGACCTAAATTGGGATATGCTTAACACCCCGGCCGTCCTACAATCTAAACTAGATGTCCTCAATCTCACACAAATTATCAAGGAACCCACCAGGTACAACCCTAAATCCCTAAACACGGGCACCCTCATAGATATCATCCTGACCAACCTGCCCTCTAAATACACCTCTGCTGTTTTCAACCAGGATCTCAGTGATCACTGCCTTATTGCCTGCATCCGTAATGGGTCCGCGGTCAAACGACCAACCTTCACCACTGTCAAACGCTTCCTAAAACACTTCTGCGAGCAGGCCTTTCTAATCGACCTTGCCCGGGTATCCTGGAAGGATATTGACCTCATTCCGTCAGTGGAGGATGCCTGGTTATTTTTTAAAAGTGCTTTCCTCACCATCTTAAATAAGTATGCCCCATTCAATTTAAAAAAAAAACTAAGAACAGATATAGCCCTTGGTTCACTCCAGACTTGACAGCCCTTGACCAGCACAAAAACATCCTGTGGCGTACTGCATTAGCATCGAATAACCCCCGCGCAACTTTTCAGGTAAGTTAGGAACCAATATACACAGGCAGTTAGGAAAGCAAAGGCTAGCTTTTTCAAACAGAAATTTGCTTCCTGTAGCACAAACTCCAAAAGGTTCTGGGACACTGTAAAGTCCATGGAGAATAAGAGCACCTCCTCCCAACTGCCCACTGCACTGAGGCTAGGAAACACTGTTACCACTGATGAATCTACAATAATCGATAATTTCAATAAGCATTTTTCTACAGCTGGCCATGCTTTCCACCTGGCTACCCCTACCCCAGTCAACAGCCCTGCATCCCCCACAGCAACTTGCCCAAGCCTCCCCACTTCTCCTTCACCCAAATCTAGATACCTGATGTTCTGAAAGAGCTGCAAAATCTGGACCCCTACAAATCAGCTGTGCTAGACAATCTGGACCCTCTTTCTAAAATTATCTGCCGCAATTGTTTCAACCCCTATTACTAGCCTGTTCAACCTCTCTTTCGTATCGTCTGAGATCCCCAAAGATTAGAAAGCTGCAAAAATTTTTTTTTTTTGTTGTTGCTCCTTTGCACCCCAGGATCTCTACTTGCACATCATCATCTACACATCTATCACTCCAGTGTTAATGCTAAATTGTAATTATTTCACCATTATGGCCTATTTATTGCCTTACCTCCCTAATCTTACCTAATTTGCACACACTGTATATAGATTATTTATATTGTGTTATTGACTGTACATTTGTTTATTCCATGTGTAACTCTGTTGTTGTTTGTGTCGAACTGCTTTGCTTTCTCTTGGCCAGGTCGCAGTTGTAAATGAGAACTTGTTCTCAACTAGCCTACCTGGCTAAATAAAGGTGAAATAAATAAAAAAAATGAAAAAGATAAACACACAGTCCTACCTGCTGTGTATCTTGTAGTTAGATGAGGTAGCGAACTGCAACCCACATTGTTCACAGGTGTAAGGCTTCTCTTCTCCATGGTACATTCTACAGTGAGCCACCAACTGACACTTCTGGGTAAAACCCTTGTCACACTGAGAACATGCAAATGGCTTCTCTCCTAGAAAGGCAGAGACAGTTAGGGTCTCACCTGTGTGTATGCTTGGTGTGTGTGTGTGTCTCACCTGTGTGTATGCTTGGTGTGTGTGTGTGTGTGTGTGTGTGTGTGTCTCACCTGTGTGTATGCTTGGTGTGTGTGTGTGTCTCACCTGTGTGTATGCTTGGTGTGTGTGTGTGTGTCACCTGTGTGTATCACCTGTGTTTATGCTTGGTGTGTGTGTGTGTGTGTCTCGCCTGTGTGTATGCTTGGTGTATGTGTGTGTGTCTCACCTGTGTGTATGCTTGGTGTGTGTGTGTGCTTGGTGTGCGTGTGTGTGTGTCTCACCTGTGTGTATGCTTGGTGTGTGTGTGTGTGTG